>WYDF02163467.1:0-22322 GCA_009867245.2 Adranes taylori
GTCTAATTAAAACAGAGCATTGTGAGCGGCCCTGCGGGCGTGCTAACACAATGTGATTTCTGCCCAGTGCTCTGAATGTTAAAGCGAAGCAATTCGCTTAAGCGCGGGTAAACGGCGGGAGTAACTATGATGTTACTAGGATGCTAAAAGTGGAGTGCAGAAAATTACAGATCTGGTAACAGTGAAGAAAAACCCAAAAATATTAAATTCAGAAAAAAGTCGCATCAACTGAAATATGCATCATTCAAAAAATATATTTGAAAAAAAAATCGAAAATAACCGTGGTCTCGGAAGAATAAGGATATTGTGGCTAAACACCTACGTTAGTGATAATATCACTAGATTATCATGTTTCTAATGTTCGCGACGGATAAAACACCTTAAAAAGAATTGCCGTCAAAAAATCTCACAGTTATCCTACCTGATGCGAAATGCAAAATAAAAATACAGATTGATAATTAAATTTATTATAAAAATTGGGAATATTCCTTGGATATGAATGCACTTTTTATTACTCTTTAATACTACATACTAATATTTTTAAATTAGTTCTTCGAAATATGTTCTAGTAATTAGAGAGTTCATCTGTTAAAAATTAAGTTTACTACGAAATGTCATTACGATTATCGAATTGTCAGAAACAGTATTATAAATTATTGCGTTAATTGTATAAAATTAAAAAAATGTGCTAATTAAATTAATCTATACTGAACGATTAGTTGTCATTATAAAGAAATTCATTTTCTGATAATAGAACTTCCAAGTCAGATTGGACGGTATGTACATTAGAATCATCTAATGAGAAATGGGTTACCAGATCAGAATTACCAACATTATTATCGAGATGCGATTCTTTCGTGTATGCAGTTACACCCACTTGAGCCGTAACACTCAAGGCATCTTGTGAATGTTTATCATGTTTATCTTTCGTCGCTGATCGCACAACTAACATGCCTGTTCGATTTTTCGGTTGTTGTAGATGTGATTGTTTTGCATTACCATCATTATTGGCGACAGAATTTACCGGCGCAGAACATGTTATTGTTTTATCAGGTCTTCGTAATTTCACACTGAATTTGAAAGGTGGCTTATAAACAACTTGCAGACGGAGTTTATCTTTACCATCAACTGGAGGAATATGTCCTACGCTGTGTGACTTATTTTTTTCTGAAAAAACGAGAGAATAGTATATATTAGGCTGAGTAAATACAGTCGAACTTCGATAATTCGTATTTTTGATAACTCTAATCAAACTGATTGCCAATAGCACCAAGAGTGACAATCATGCGTAAGTTTAAGTTTTACTTGATAACTGAACTTCTATTAGTCGAATATCTTGATAACAGAATATTTGGTGACAGACAGGGAACCGAACCGGAAAAAGCCGTTATTTTTGCTAGAACGAAAACCGTAACCGACCCGAAACTTTTTTCTGTTCACGAGAAAAGTTTTCGCTTATAAACTATTTAGTTCTATGTACTAATTGTATAATATGTGGTGTGTGCAGTGACCACTAGATGCGTAGTAGGCATTAAGCATCTCGTGTACATATAAATCATATATTTTATCTGTTAAATATGTCTGAACCATTCTAAGCTTACTTTAGAATTAATACAATTGGTAATTAACATTTAGTTTAACTTAAAATTTAAATCTATTTAGTAATGTTTTAAAATGCAACAGAAATGTTTTGTTAAGTGTGTATTGCATAACTATTGGAGTCCACATTTCGGACACTTGTATGGTCTGGCTTATGTAGCTTATATAATGTATGTGTAGTAAATTTATTAAATTGCTACAACTTTGTTTTTAAGTCTTTCTTGTTATAAAAATAATTCAAAGGGCTTGCTGTCCAGGTATGAGGAAATATATGCCTTTGACATTTTAATTATATATGTGAGCACCTTAAGTTATAGCGAAAAGTTGTTTAAAAGAGACATGGACTGTATGGGTGTATTCACATTAATTTGCTAATATTTAAAAACGAGCTGAACCGAAAACCAGAACTGAACCGATATATTTTTTTCTTTTCCGAACCGAAAATCGGAATCAGAAACGAAAACCGGAACAAAAAATTACAGTTCGGGTCCCTGGTGCCAGGTTCAATAAGTCGAATTTATTGGGGAGTCCCCTAATTACGTGATTTGGTAACAAAAAACTAGTTCAATTTGATTAGAAACATTTTTTTCTATAATTACAAACTAAAATATATACAGGGTGTTTTGTACACTTTGCGATCCATTTACTTGAAACCGGCTATTGTACTACATTAAACATCTCGGTTCCTATGAAAGTTGCAAATATAAAGAGCAGTCTGCACGAAAACCAGACTGCTCTTTTATAAATTAGCCGAAAAGAGAGTCAAGAGGGGTCAGGCCATGCCAAATAAGGGGAATATGGGGACAGGGGGGATTCATGGGTTATACTAATGTTGTTTAGTTTACCCTAAACACTCTTGTGATAATTGAATTTAATAGACGACCTAAAAGGTGACTGTCGAAACTAGATGATTCAACTTTTGTTTTATGCAAGATGTTACAAAACGTAGGACTTCCAGTATATGAAAGACGGGATGGTGATCACGTCCACGAATTTTTTTAAATAAATGGAAACTGAAATTTTAATTCTTTAAAATGTGCGAGATCTTCTAATGGAGCGAGATTTCAATTAAAATTCATATGTGCTAGAATTCTATAATTAGCTACCCAATATGTACACAATAAACATATGAAAACAAATCAAACAGCGAATGTAAACAAGTACTCTATTTATCAAAAATAAAGATTTCTGGTGAGGTCACGATAGAAGAATATTAATGGCATAGAAAATCATGTTTGTAATATTACGAACTGAAATTATTATTAATTTCAGTCTGCCTAATTTTTGCATATCAATTTGAAATACATATTATGGAATGGTTATACAAAATACCTTTTTCGGTTCTAGGTCTAGTAAACGTTGCTCTTTTATTGGAAACGGCTTGTGTCTTATTATCGCCTAGTCCAACAGGTGTAGATTTAGATTTAGACATGTTTGTCGCTGGTATGTTAGGTTGCGTTTTCAACAGCCAATTTTGAACTTTGCCTACAGGATCCGCTTCCGGTGTAAGCGGTGCATGTAGCATTTCTGATATGATTAGACCTTTTTTGCCTTCAACATCTACTTGCACTTTACTGTAATCTATAACTTCTGACTTTTTCTTTTTTCGTTTAGCCGAAGATAAGGATTTTTTTACTTTTGTTGTAGTATTATCTGTAACATAATTCAAAATTCGTCTAAAAACAACTGTGACATCTCTCGTTTAATATAATTTAACTTTTAGTTTAACAATATTACTAAATTGCAAAACACAAAAAAAAAACACATGATAAATGAAATTAATATATGATAAAATTAATATAGAGCGATATTAAAGCTCCTGACATCTGAGGCATAAAAATATATAAATTTCATGCATTACATTTCGGGTGAATGATATGAGCTTGATACCGGATTATCATTAATTCAATTAATTAACGATTTCAATACGCAATTCTCTAATAAATTAGCAATCCTCTAATGTAATATAAATTGACTAATCAAATGTAATTTAATTTTTCGAATATAATATACCAATTAACAAATTAATTTAGTAATAACTAATTACCAAATAATAGTAATATAAGGTAAATATAAATTGACATTATAAAGATTTAAAAACGTTTAAAATAAAAATCTCACATGGTGGGAAAAACATCAAAGACTCTCCCCACCGTGCGAAAGAAATAATATTCAACAGAAGTAATATTTACCACATATAACATAGTAATATTTATACAAATGCAGAAAGCCAATGATGTCGTCTTTCGCGCGTTTATTGTCAAAGCGTGCGCTTCTTAACATCTTTTGCCGATAAAATACGGCGGCATTTATGTGTGCATTTTCACAAATAGAATATTTTAGTATCGGGAGATTTCCTTTACGAACGCTCTTTATTATTATTAGTTTTTCAACTAATAATAGAGTTTATCGAATATTTGCACCATTCATTTTCAATAAACAGGTACACTTTGCATCAATTTCGTGCTTTCAACGAATCGGATTGGATATTAAATCCACGCATTTTAGCAGAAGGCGTTTTCAATCCAATGCTTCTAATATTCTGACCGCATGAGTTACCTACCCACCATCGTTTGGAAACTCCACCATTTACATTTTCTTAGATATCCGTTACAGAAGGAATGCAACTTTTATCCTTAGAATCTCAACGGATCAAGAAGAAAATTTTCTATTGGTCAGAAGTACAACCTTCCTAAAAATTTGTGGCAGAAGACCACGCTCATCTTGTCGCCGAGTCACGCAAAGTGCCACGGCTCAGCCGATCCGTCAGAAGCAGCTTCTTCCCAGAAAATTCCGCATAAAAGGAGCCACTCAAACTAGCGTTCCTGAGACGCATGTTGGGTATTGTTCTAGTTAATTTTGAGTGAGCATATTCGCACGTTTTAACTAGCATAATTCACCATTAAATTACCAAACTTATTCCTAGAGCGAGCATAAGTCGCACTCTGGAATCTGATTTTGTTATAAGTAAACACCACCAACAAATCACTTATTTTAATTAAATTCAAATGAAATAAAAATCAACTCAAATCAATAGTTCTTCTGATTAAGTATACATAGACACTCAACCATTTAATTCCACCAACGTACTGGAGAAACCAAAGAGAAGCCACAAAATCCAATCAGAAGAACAATTTAATATCAAATACTGAATTATCTTTAGTTCGCAACTTTAATTGTTATTTTGATAATGGAAATGGAATCATCCTAACATTTTTTTGCATTATAAAATAGAAGCTATACATATTGTCAATAAATTAAAATCGCGAGTAGAGCCATATATTTGAAGTTGTAAATATTAGAGAACAATAAAATAGCATTGCTTATGCTAACAGGAGTATGCCGAGGATGGGAGCCAAGGCTTCCATACTCCTGGATATCCTTAAGTAACAGTTATTTTTAGCTTCCAAACTTGTAGAGGTATCTGGAGGATGAACACTACGGTTATACTCCAGATAACTCCACGAAAGCATTAAGAGACAATATTTCATGTAACGCTAATAGGAGTTATCTAAAGGATATGAGACACGCCATGGCTTCTATACTCCAAGGTATCTCTAAGCAACATTTTATAAAATGTTAAAGATTTAAAATGTATTATATTTTTAGATTGATACATGGTCAAATTAATAATTTTACTGATTATAATTATTTAAATTTGACCCAATAAATAAAGCTGCCCTGTTATAATAGCAATGATTAACATCTAATGCTAGCAGTAAATGCTCGACGAGGCGATACGAGACCAGGCGAGCGCGAGAGTGTACTTGGTTTACTCGTCTCGCCTCGGCCTCGGAGCGCTCGGGTTAGTAGCGGTCTGTAGTACGAGTCAAAGGAGGTGAGATAGCAAATACGGGGTCTCCCGATAGTAAATAGTGCACTCGCGAGACTCGCACTATCCGTACACGGCCGCGTCAAGCTCTGTCCTATTATAAAACGTGTGTTTAATTATTTTGTGATTGTACTTTGGGTAACTACATTTTTTTATTATGAATATTTTCGCAATGAAAAAATTATTAGCGGAATATATATTTCTTTAATAAGTTATGTATATAAAACTTTCTGTATATGTTTCACGGAATGCTACACGAGATAACAAAAAAGCCAAATTGAGGGTCTCGCCCGAGAGTGTACACACTACTCTCGGCTCTCGGCCGTCTCGTATCGGAAGGTCTCGCGCTCGCGTCGTCTCGACGAGCGTGTACTGCTAGCATAACAGATGCAAGCAAAGTATTATTACCTATATGTTATGTTTCTAAAACAATAATTGTATTTTTTATGTATTATATTATTTATTGATATATGTTAAGATGTTGGGCGTATATTTTATATAGATAGATTATTTACATAATTATTAAAATTTGACCCATAAATAAAGATTCCTTTTCTCTTTAAAAATCAATTAGCTCAGAATTCATGACGCTAAGCAAAACGCAACAAATGTTTTTATATTGCATAGATATTATAATATCACGTTAAATTGTATTACATTATTATTTAATTTGATTAAACGAGTTCGAACAAAAATGTATCAGCCAAATACATTACCTAAGTGTTCGATAAGGTCCAATGTTTGAATTTTAATAGATGGACAAATTATTAATTTGTTTACAATTGGATAAGAACTAGTTTCATATATATGATTGAAATTTTATATAATAAATCGATACTTTAAGTTAGACCGGATTGGTGGTAGTTTGATTAATAACACCCTCGATTTCTAGATTTAAGTAATCCAAATATTTGCCGGGATTTAAGAAATAATTAAATACGGTAGTTTTAAAAATATTGCCATCATCAATCCCAGCAAGAAATTATAGCGCCTAGCTCATTCTTGTTCAGTATTAATATTATTCTTCTTTCTCAGTTTACTATTGTTAATTGTATACATATTTTTTTCTCTCTACATATACTGGAATAACCGTTAAATAAATAAATAAACACATTGGACCCAAAAATAATAATAGAAAAATATATTCACCATCATTGAACTTCTTTTTATTGCCACTGTCATCTTCTCCTTTAAAATTTCTTTGAGTCTTTTTCTTGTTTTTATTAGTAATATTCACACTTGTCGGAATTTTTGATGAACTATTTACATTGTTGTTGCCCTTATTTGCAAAATTCATTTGCTGTACGGCATTTGTCTGTTGCTGGTGTTGCGAAGAACCTATAATCACAAAAATGAAATTACTTTATGGTCTTTTTATATTTTAAATTAAGTATGAGCCAGTAGTTTGTGTAGTATGTCTCTATAGTATAAACGATTTCGTTGTTTTTTATTTTATTATTTAAAACTTATTACAGAAATTATTCATTTTGAAGAAACTTGTTTTTATTTACTTCTATACAATCAGTTTAACATTACAAAATCGTAAATACATTAAATAATATGAATGAAAGAACTGAGTTTAACAACTTAAAAATTAACACCTTATTAAATAATCAGAACAAAATACATTTTGTTAGGAATTTAAATTATGGTCTGCTGCACGTATGTGTATTATGGGACCAGTTTCGGATAGTCGTTGCATGCATCGTCAGGCTCCTTTAGTTGTTTATTTATACAACTCACTTATACATCAAACAGTGAGATAAGGTTATTTTATTTTTTGTTTTGTGTATTTATGTGTAAAAGACCTGTTTAGGTGTACTGTGTAATAGACCAAACAAAAGTAAATCAACTTTATCTCACTTTTTGATTTATATAGTGTTTTTGAGTAAGTTGTATAAGTAAACAACTAAAGGACCCTGACGATCATATCACGGCTATGTGAAACCGGCCCCATAAAGATACAACATATGTGAAGACTATAATTTAAATTCCTAACAAAATTTACAAAAACATGATTATGATTTCCAGTACAATAAATGTCACATAAAATTCTGTTCTCCTCCTACCTTGTGCATCGATTTTGGCCGTTTTCAATTTTTTACGTTTTCTATTTAGATTTCGTTGTGATTTATCACGTAGTTTACGCTTCATTGGCAATTTTGAGCGTATTACGGCTGGATGGATTGTCACTTGATGATCGCATCCATTTGCAGTTCCATCTGAAGGCGGTAAACGAACAGTTTCTGTTGTCTGGTTGTGCATTATGGTCACTGATTTTGCTTTATTGTTTTGTTTCTTGCCTAAAACTCTAGTGCTGAATACCTGGAAGTATTAAATTGAAATTTGACATTGTAAATTATGAGATTTGATCTTCGATCAGTAAATTCAACGGTCTTACAAGTAAAATGTTTTTTCGTTACTAATTGGATATGAGCAAATCAAATCAATATAATAGGAACCATCAAATGTTTTTAAACGGAACCACAAGATATAATCGAAAGATTTTTTTTTCTTCGTACTTATTTACATCATCAGAAGGGCTTCACAAGGCTACAAGTGGAAATCGCAGCATGAATTTTTAGGTGACAAGAATCGTAACGATCAATTGGAATAATATTTACCAGTTGTAGAAGAATGATTGAATTGTAATTCTAGTTTCAACCGTTTCGGACCATCTTCAAATATACATACTATTTATTTATGTGGAAAATTTAGAGTGGGTTAGATTGGGAAATTTTTATGATCAAAAGGTAAAAATAATATAAGTTATTGATTATTTCCTATGCTAATTACTTAAATCTTAAATAAATCATTTTAAATACAGAATTAGGCACAAATGGGAGTAAGCGAGATGAGATGGCTTGGCTCCAGGCATTACACAATTAGTGAATACCAAGTACATTTTTCTGGAAATAATGATGGGCAGCACCAAAGCGGAGTAGGCCATATAATTAACAGCAGATTACATCGATCAGTGAATAATTTTGTGCATATCTCTGAGAGAATACTTTTACTTCAACTAAATACCAAGCCAGTACCAGTTAATATCATACAAGTATATGCACCTACAGCTGACAAACGCGATGAGGAGACAGAGAGTTTTTACCATGACCTTCGACAGACATTCAAAAAGTTAAACAAAAAAGACATCACAATTGTTATGGGCGATTTTAACGCCAAATTGGGAAAAGGAAGCGGTAATGAATTTGTTGGACCATTGGTATAAGAAACGAAAGAGGCGAAATGTTGAATACGTTTGCAACAAAAGAGCAAATGGTGGTACTTAATACATTTTTCAAACTTCCAGCTCGTCGTTTATATACCTGGATATCACCTGCAGATAGACCGGAACGTATAATAAGAAACCAGACAGATTTTATGTTCGTCAATAAGCGTTATCGAAACATTTTCACCACAGTGAATACTTACCCCGGCGCTGACAACTGATTCTGATCACGTTCCGTTGGTTGGCTCAGCTAAATTAAAGCTGAAAAAGATTGTCAAAACAGTATATTCTCCCCAATACAAGACAAAACTGAAGAACCCAACAATAAAGGAACAAGCGAAACAACACATGTCTGGAAAACTAAAAGCAAACGACACTATCGAGGACGTGAATATTGAAATTGATAAAATAAGATCTGTTATGAAATCTGCAAGTGACATTATTCTTAAGCCTTACAAAAACAGGAAAAAGGAACGATCGATGACTGCTGAAATACTAAGTCTGATAGAGGAACGCCGGACAAAGATCAAGTAAAGGACTAAGATCAAGAGAAATATAAAGATATTCAAAGAAGCATCCGAAAGGAAATACGACAAGCTAAAGAAACATGGGCACTAGAAAAATGTCTAGAAATAGAAGATCTTGAAAAAAACATGACTGCTTCACCATGCATCGCAAGGTCAAAGAGGTGAGTGGTATATATAAAACACCTATGGTTGGACGTCTGTTAGATGTAAAAAACAATATCATCATAGATAAAGACAAGAGAATTAACACTTGGAAGAAATATATCAGCACTTTGTACCATGATGAGAGAATTGACGTCCCAGTAATCAGTGCCGACGCGGGTCCACGTATTACCGCTAAGCGAAGTGCGCAAGTCAGCTGTGCAAATGAAGGATGGAAAAGCTCCAGGATCAGATGACCTTCGTGCCGAATTCCTGAAATTGCTAGACGGGGACGGAATAAAATGGTTGACAAAAATATTTAATCATATCTACGACACCAAAGATATTCCTCGAGACTGCGAGATTAGCCTCATCAGCTACCTCCTCAAATTATTTCTGAAAATAATACATAAAATAATATATAACAAATGCGAGGAAAATATATCAAATATACAATTCGGGTTCAGAGAAGCACTTGTAACTAGTAAGGCTTTATTCTCAATTCAGGTTCTGTTCCAGAGTTCTAGGGATATTGGCTGTGACATGTACGTCTGTCTGATAGATTATTAAAAAGCCTTCGATAACGTCCAGCACAATAAAATGATAGAGGTTCTAAGAACAACCGGCATCCACGAGAAGGATTTACGTCTTATAATAAATGTGTACTGGCACCAAACAGCAAGTATCAGAGTGGAGGGTGATTACTCAAAAGATGTAAATATAAGACGCGGTATTAGGCAGGGATGTGTTTTATCTCCTACTCTATTTAACCTGTACTCAGAGCATATATTTAACAGGGCACTGGAGAATACAGACGCTGGAGTGTTAATTAATGGAAAGAGACTGAACAATATACGTTAGGCAGACGATACCGTTGTGTTCACTGACTCTCTCGAGGGCCTCCAGGAATTGATGAATCGTGTGGTTAACTGGTAATTAATAATCAACAATTTGAAAAACTAACTAATTACACATATTTGGATACTACGATTAATGAGCAATGGGACCACTCTGTAGAAATAAAATGCCGCATAGAAAAACCAAAAGCCGCTTTCGTTACAATGGGAAATCTATTTAGGATTAGAGACCTTAATTTACACATCAAACTAAGACTACTTAGGAGTAGAGACCTTAAATAATGTTATGTTATGTCTGGTCTGTGCTCCTATATGGTGCCGAGTCCTGAATCTTGATGGAAGCGTCCACAAAAAAACTTGACGCCTTTGAGATGTGGTTATACAGGCGAATTCTACGCTGTGAGAGGTGACATTTGGCATAATGAAAAATAATGCAACATTTCCAGTTGGTTTCTTCGTGAATCCAATATTCACTGTTCTGCGATCTTCTCAAGAGTTGATTGCGAAATTTCCAATACAACCCACGAAAGAGACAATCATTTGCTTGAAAGTGTTTCTTGAACAAACTTGCGGTTCATTTTGGAACACTCAAACAGGTGATAGTTGCTCAGTTTTCGGTTTCTACGAATGTATCCAAGATACGTCACCAATGTTGTATACGGATGTTACAATTTCTCGGTAGAATTATTTGAGCGTTTCCTTACTCCACTTGACACAAGCCTTTCTTTGAGTTTCGACCAAATTATGCGGAATCCATCGAGAACACATTATTTTATATTCATACAAAACCGAATTTACTATAGTTTTTGATACGTCTAGGGATGGTTCTACCCGACGTATTCAGATGCCGAACCTCTTTAATCATGTTGCGCATAGTATTGATAAACACACGATAAAAACGTGGAAACCGGTTGTAAATAGTTTGCTTCTGAATCTACTTCGTACGTAAAAGTTGAACGAACTGAAACGAGGAATTGTTTAGTTTAGGATTTTACTAAAATACTGTAAGAATCCTGTAAAAAATCAATTTTGTTTATTTTTCCCAAAATCGTGTTTTCTTTTCTACTGGGTAAAAAATCGATAGTTTCAAATCAAAATTGACAACACACAGTAAATGATAAATTGATGATTAAATATCAAATTTTAGAAAACGTGGGCGCATAGTATAAATATGTTAATTCCTTTTATTGACCAAGCACGTTTGTTGGTTCTGAATTGAATAGTCTATTCAAAATTTCTCCCCCTGTAAAATATCCTTTTGTACCAACTAGTTTATTTCCTTTTCCTACTTACCTTTAATATGCTTAGGCATTTATAGTTAAGAAAGAGAAAACAGACTTGACAGATCCGCTACGGTGTTAAGAGCGATGGTTTTCGTGTCTGAGTTAATAGTTTCCCTCAGCGGATTAGTTTATAGGCCATCGCGCTGACAGTATGACCTTTTTCATACAATGATGTTGTTGGTTAGGATTCGAACATAGAGATCGTGGACATAGTTTAAGAAGGCATAGTTGCGCTAAAGCCAATAACGCACAAATTCAAGGTAGTTCACGAATGTGTGTGAAGAAGGAACACAGTCCTTATACCCACACCCGGTTTCTTAGTCCTATCAGAAGAAGTGAAAGAAGACAGAAACCGTCGTGAAGATAAGTGACCTTACATTACTTTGTTTGAATTTTATTCGAGGGTTGTTGCTAATTAATGTATTGCACACGTATTTTGTCAAACGTGTGCGGTAAATCCAGTCACATTTAGCTGACCTGGACCCGTCCCTTTATAACGTTCTTTATTAAAAACACTTTATACACTTCTGGATTTTTTAAAAAATTCATTCATTTTAAGGGACATATTCATTTAATTTATTTGATTATAGTTTTATTTTTTATATTTTTGTCGTTGTGGAGCTGAAAACGCAACATCTATATCAGATGTAAAAACTAACTTACCAGTAAGGCAATAATTGACAGCAAAATAATTGCAACTGCATACCAATAATCCATCATCCATCGCTTAAAGCCGGCAATACTCTCATCCGATAGCAATAACTTACGAAGTGTAGCCAGCGGACCAGATGGATCAACCTTTAAACAATCATACAAGCAATATTAATATTAACATTAACAGCAATATCAATATTAACATATAAACTTATAAATAGGAAAAAGACTGTCAGTCATGGATAATTTTACCATAAATAAGGTTTACAATTAAAATGTAGAAATAATCGTTGATCGCTGAAAAATTAAACAAATTCATTTACACACATCTGGGGTCAGCGACACATGTTGTCAGTGCAAATGTGAGTAAATAGGTCTGATTGGTAATCAATCAATACTTATAGTGAAAGCGTACTGTGGGATACCGTCTGAATATGTGTAAAAGGGAGCATATCTGATTGGATTTACATTAATCATGGCGATAATAATTAGGAAAAATAGGGTACAGTTTATTCAGGTACGAATACATTACAATTCAGTGGTCATCAAACTACGGCCCAGCGCAGATTTTCATTCGGTTCTTCAAAAATTCCCAATTTTTGTATATAAATGATTCATATAGCAGGAAATATTAATTTTATAAAATTTCATGATTCCCGTTGCAGATTCACAACTATTGATTTCAATTCTTAAATTGCGATAAGACCCAAAGTGAAAGAGGTTAGGCATAAAATGCATTAATTATTACGAAAACTGCGTATAGATTAAGAAATTCAAATTGACTTAAAAAGGACTAGGTAAGCCTTCTTCAGTACCCTCTGCTTTTCACATAGCATCAGTGCATTGCCTTATGAGACCAACGCTTAACTACTTGACACCACGTGGCTTAGTAAAGCAATTTGAAAATAGTTTTAAATGATTTACATACGTATCACTGTATGTCTACATTATCTTATGAAATTAAATGCAGTTTAAGAAACAACCAATGATGAGATAATCTATTAGGGTGGCAACGCATACAAACAAATAGGAATTACTGTGTTATAAGGACTTACGACAATTACCCTATCCACCATTCCAGTATATACTAGAGATACTCTAGTATATACTCTCAGGAAAGGATTTATTCTAAGAGCTCAAGCATTACATCTAAAACAGTATTGACTATAGTATTGGTGTTACTATTCACAGTAAGATGGTCTATGAAGCTCCAGTTTACTGTAATTAAAACCAGATAGAAATTACTACAATATTTCCCACTAAAACACCTAAATTTGGAAATATTTTTTCTTGTCTCAATATCAAATTTAATATATTGTGCTTAGTGGTCAGAGATGCATGCATCGTGCCAGAAAGATTTGAAACCTATGTCAGAAAAATCAACTATGATATTATCGAGGCAGTTACTACCACGTGTTTTCTCAAAAATAGTCGGATACAGCCCATATGATAACAACATAACACATTATTAAAGGACTTGAACAGCCCACATTCAGAGAAGGCATTCGCATTAAAACCACCACTAAAAATAATAATATCACAATCACATTATTTGTCACAGATCATTTCTATAATCTCCATGAATACTTCAAAATCACATTGAGGCGGACGATAAACAGTGGTAATTACCGTATTGTATTTAGATAATTTATTAACCTGTTTTAATTCTTGATATCCTATGCCATCTATTACCAAATTTAATACATCACCATAACCCTTTGTTGGTCTACAGTAGGGTGCCACAATCTTGTATCCCGGAACATGAATAGTATTAACTTTATCTTGTTTTACCCAGCAATTTGAGATACTTATTACCTCAAGAGATATGTTGGCTGCCAATATGTTGGCTGGATCCAGTGTTCAATTTCATTTTATGTCATTTGCCCTTCTTAACTTTATAGGGGTTATATTAACAACACCCCTTAATTGCCAAGCGAGTAGGCACTATAAAGTCGTTGTACATTTGTCATGAAAGATGTCATAAAAAATTGTCACCGATAAAATAAAGTTTTAAAACAACACTTACCAGATTCAAGTAAGTGTTGACTACGAACCCCCTGTAACGAAGGTGATCCCGTCACCGTCCCTGCGTTTTCCATAATGCCGAAGCCCCTGTCGTTACAATTGGTGCAGCCCCCTTCGTTACAATATGATACAGGCATAACTTTTCAGAATGTTTTATGTTTACTTCACTTTTGTAAGTATGTTTATTATTTTTCAAAAAAACTTATTTACTTGAGTCCCTTTATGCGACAATTGTGGTTTTACCACATCCTCTTTATATATGCGTGGGATACTAATTTTTTGTGTATTCGTCAGGAAAATGTAAATCCAATTTAACACATTTGATCTTATTTCGCTGCTTGTATTTGGGGATAGCTTAAAAATGTGATAGTGATCTTTAGGAACGTGTTCCACTCCTCTTAGTTCATCGTTGTCCATTTCCAAAGTGCCTTTAATAACATTACTTCTACTTCTGCTGTGTTTTCTCTTATACTTCAATTTTGCCATCTAACTCAGCACCTTGCGGGGGTGAACCGTCTGAACTCTGTAACGCTTGTGCATCATTATTTTGTTCATCACTAGGCCCCTGCTCTGGAATAACACTGTCTTCTATGTTCTGCGAAACTATACCAACATCATCTTGTTTCTTCGTTTCTATATCATCATTACGAATTTTTTATTTAAATTTTATTATTATAGTAATTAAAATGGGAATTTAGTAATTAAAATGCATTTATTGAAATTTCAAATATTATTTTGGTGAGGCGTTATTTGTTTTGAATGCACGAATTATAAATTTATTTGCATGTACGCATTTCTTAAATCATTCTCAATACATTTGGTTTCTGCAACTCTTTTATTTGATCAGTTTTGATTCATAGCAGGCAATTTGTGATTGTTAAGGGTTGTGCGTTACCTTTAATGGATTAAAACTTCTTTCAGTAGTACGTACATTAAAGTACTTATTAAAGCGAATCGCATTTTGTAGTTATTATATGAACAGATCCCATAAGGTAGGAGAAAATCGGTACGACAGAGAAAATCGCATTAAAAGGATTCGCTCTTACGCATGTCATGTTGGGAATTAAATACAACCTGTCAAAAATAAACGAGACAATATGTTTATGTTAAAAATGTAACAAACCTCTCTGCACATTTGAAATACGTCACAATAACCATTATAGTCATTGCAAGGCGTTCCTGGTTTAGAAAACATGTCGGGAATATCGTACGGCATTTCATTCCATTCAAATGAAGATAAACATGGTTGGCCTTCACCCGGAAGTTTACAGCATAGTTCACATGCTTTTGTTTTCGGATCATTTTTTCCTAAAACAAAATTATAAAAAATATATTAATAAACTTATTTGTATAATAATTATAAATGTCCAATACAAGATATATAATTCTGTTTGTAATAAAGTTATGAAAAAGAGATGCTTTAATTATACGTGTCACTAACAACGTCAAGAATTATACCACACATTATAATTACTAATTTATATTACTAATTAAAAAAATTTAAGAAAAGCGCCAATTTCTCCGGTGGATCGTTAAAACTTTTATAACAAAGTATGTTACTGGAAGTTGAAAGTATCTATAAATTAGTCCAGTAGTCCAGACCAGTTGTAGCTGCCAGCGGAGCACCACCAGTCAAGTCAGCCAAGCCCAGACAATGGCCAGAGTGAGAGTCGCCGAGATAATAACACTTTGGTGAGCAATTTCAGATATCATACACTGTTCTGTTTATTGCCTATATTTTAAACTTTATTTCTCCTAACATCTTACCTCCAACCTATCTCATATGTCACTCCTAATGTATAATACAGGTTTACACCGGTCTTAACCACCCGACAATACTAACATCGATAAGCTCTTACGTGTCTTACAGGGGTGATTCCACATGGGTATTTAATTCCCACTTCCGCTGGCCTTAGTCACTCGACAACAGCAACATCGACTGACTCCGAAATGTTGGGCGTCTGGTAATAATTCCTTATATACAGTCACTAGAGTGTTTAATATTGGCTTACATTGGTGTTAGACACCCATCTACAGTAAAGTCGACGATTTTCGAGGCGTTATGCGGGTGTATGATTCCGATTGATGCTAATTTTAACCACTCCACAACAGTGGCATCGGCGTACTCTGAAGTGTTACGCAGCGTTAATGCTTTCCATTATACATATCGTGCATTTCACTTTACCCTGACTTCCCAATTGTATTATTGATTATTTGCTTTCCGCATTACTAATGCTTTATTATTTTATCACCGCATATTTGAAAATTGATTTACACGCTTTCATTTTATTTTTTGTTATTATTATATATTTGTACGATTTCTCATACACCTCATATCTACATTTATTTATTTTTAATAGAATCGTTATTGCTTATTTATGCGCCATTGTTGCTTCATTAATTTAATTTAATATTCTTTCATCGACATTTAATTGGATAACTCACGTACTTGTGCCCTCTGGCCAGTTTTTGATATACTTCTTTGGTCTTCCTTTTTTGGAGACCGAGATAAGTAGACGATTTTACAAACCATTTAATGGTAATACTCCAACCAATGGTCGATCGCTTAACAGAATTTTGCGATTATGTTTCTGAAACATACATATACGAGGAAACAACGTTTCCACCAAAACACTGGGCATAATTTTCGTGTTCGACGAATAGGACCACCAACACTTTCAAATCCTTCCATGCAGGACTGAATAGACTATTTAATAGACTATTTAATAGTCCAAACCTTAACATCGTCCTTGACGTTGGCTCAACCCTCCCAATGGAATGCATATAATTTCCGTTTCGTCTAGTTTAATATAATAAATAATAATAATATTAATAAATGAACCCTTTTTTGGCATAATACAATTCATCTTAAAATAATTTAAAATAAATACAAAATAAATATATACTTCTCAGCCTAAAAATTAAAAATAAACATAAATTTAGGAGAAGAAATGCATGCAGTTTCTGTTCCGTCTAGTTTAATATATTTCTCCTATATAACTTGAGAGTTAAAAGTATTTGAGGTTGCCAGCAATATTTATAATTTAATTGTTTTTTATATTTTAATTATAATGACGGTTTCCAACTAGCTATGCATATTTCACTAATCCCTTATATTTTCACTACGCAGTAATATCTTCTGCAAGGCTACAGAGTTATATAAATTATAATTAAAATAACGCGTATTTAAAACTACATAATAACGGCTATGTTTACGAGTAAACAGGGTAATGTTTGGAGACCACAGGTTCTTCAAATCTGTAGACTCCAAGACATTGCTTACTCATATATTTTATTATCATTTACAGAATTATATTTCATTACTTATTGCTAATGCTAACTGGAATATCTGTAGGATAGGAGCCACGGCTCCCATACTCCCAGATATCTCCAAACAATGTTTTAATAAATTCATATTGGCTATCAAACAGATGGAGTTATCTGGAGGATAAACACTACAGTGAATATACTCCCAGATAATTCCACGAAAGCATTGTGTAGTTAATGTATGTATGTTTACTTTCAGATAGAACATAATTCATTAAACTAAAATGGATATCTGGAGGAGGCGAACTACGGTTCTCATACCCCCAGATATCTCCAGAAACTTATTTTATATTATTTCATGTACCGTATTTTTATGATATTATTTCAGATTGTAATTTCATATATTTCAAATTTTATGGATTGTAATTATTTAAATTTAATTATCAAAATCCCATATCCCCTTAGACCAATTGATAAAAGTAGTAAGAGATAGCCGATTCTGCCGCACGCGTTAACCCGTCAGAAGGTGTTCCAAAATCGCTCTAAAATCGGTAACCGTTCCGTGTAGCGTTATTTTTCGGTATTTTGGAAATGGTATTGGTTTTGACAGCTGTCAAATAAAAATCCAATATGGCGGATGACAGGACACTTCCGGTTGTCAAAATTTGGAGGGAAAAAAGTTACTAGATTTATTTTGGGGGGAAAAAAACCTACTAGATTCCTCTAATGCAAGCAAATTATTACATATGTTTTTAAAAACAATCATTGCATAAAGTGATGTAATAATAATACGCTATCGATTACATGTTTAAATTAAAACAAGAGAATACGTTATAATAAAAAATTAGCTTGCTATTTTATATTATACAAAGTTCATCTTCAAATTAAACTAGCACGCGTCAAAAGCGAAATCAGCAGAAATAATTAGTTAATGATTACAGACCTAACCAACTGCATGGTAACGCAAATAGGCGTACAATTTATAGTTTACTATTTACAATACGTAGTTTTAAGTGATATAAAAGAATGATAAATTATTAATAAAATTGAGACTTTTAATTTAGACGTTATGCTGATGGTTTCATTATAGACCACCGATTGTTCTAGAATTAAGGTACTCCAAATATTTGCCAGTATTTAATTTTATTAAATAAGGTAATTTAAAAAAAAGCTACTATCATCTAGCCAGCAAGTACTAAAATTATAACATGTACTTGTCAGGCTATGATTCTAATACACTAATGAATGCAAAATATTTTATAAGGAATTAGCATCTGTCGCTAGTGAATGCTTAGTAAAATAAGTCATAATCTTATATGGTATTCTTAATTAGAAAGTTTAATACATCTAGTCTAATACTCTAGACCAGCTATACTCAACTGGTTTTTCTTCGGGCCAGGTACATTTGTTTACTATGTTACACCGACTGCAGCATTTTTGGTGAGGAAAAAAAAAGAAAATGAAGTTAAGCAAAAAATGAATCTAACCTCATTTCCTCTAACCTCATGAATCTAACCAGGTCATCAATTCCCAAGTGTTTCGGGTCGCACATAAAACGCAGGTTAAGTATGGTTGCTCTATACAATTAAAATAATTAATATATGAAGACTATTTTAAAACACGTATGTTAGGACGGAAAAATAGTTCATTACATATAATGGAATTACGGATATATACAGGGTCCATCCATAACTCAGGTGACATTTTTATGGTGACAATAAAGCGACAGTATACCTTTAATAATTTCCTCGAAACTGTTTAGTAAGTAGGTAAACACACATGTTACAGCTCATATATTCCTATCCCGGCTTCGGCATTATACATATTTCATTACGTATCGAGACTAATTTGGTTTCTATTTTCGAAATACTTTTCTAATAGCTTTACCGTTGTAAATTTGAGTAAAATGCAAAAATTATTCCTTATGTAGTAATGGCCCTAGTTGTCCGTGTGCCGAATTGTGAATAGGTTGAGTTGTCCGAATTGTATAAGTTGTTCGAGATCCAAATTGTGCAAGGCCCCAGTTGTCTGGTTACCTGTAATTAGGCCAGACGCAATGTACGTACACTATGTTTGAGCACAGAATGCAACTTACATAAATAACTTCGGACGCAACTTACGTTAGTTCAGGCAATTTGGACGCAATTTACGGTTTACTAGGTCTATAAAAATGATACAATTTATTAAGATCTCCTTAATAATGATAAACACTTAACATTACTTAAAAAATAAGTACTTAATATATGATGTGATGTATAGTTATAAGAAACAATCATGGCATTTATTAACTATTCATAAAAGTAGATTTACAAAGTTTATAAATAATTCAAGGAACAATTTTTCAAATGAAAAAAGCAAATAAAACTCTTCTAGTAAAGGGTCGTTCAATATTAAGAGACCTAATTAAAAATCGAGTAAAATCGTGTGTAAATAAATCTACATTTTATGTGCCATGACATAATTTTTTACTGCACGCACATTTTTAAGCTTTACATGTGATTTCACTTTTTTCTTAGTCGTATAAAATATGAAAAACGTAATTGACAAAATGTTACTAATCTTTTTCCTCTTTCAAATTTATTTCCGTCTAACAAGTGCTGATAATGAAACAGATATAATCCATGCCACCATCAGTTTTATTAAATTACAAAATACAACTACTAAAGTTATTGCAATATTATGTTGGCCAGAAGGTATTTATTTTCCAATTTGAAATATTTATAATTTAATATAAAATTAGTAAATATAGAAAATAAGTACTTCATCAAGATCAATTATTATTTTAAAAGCGTCTTTTGTCTAAAGAATTTCTTGCTTTAGAAGTTTCGTCTATAAAGTTAACTTGGCATTGGTAAGGTTTTTAAAATTAATCAATGAGAGATTTTAAGTTTTTAGGCATATATTATATAGACTGACTTTGATTCATCAATAAATGCGTCGCATGAATTTCCATAACATTAGATCTGTTGAAATTTTTTTTCGACTCAGCCTCATTGGCTAGAATTCTCTTCGTCGCCCTCCTCGTCATTGGCTAGAATTTTGATCCACCATTTAAAGAACACAGAATAGTAACATTGCATAAAATTCTGCATTGAACATTTGAATAAACATTCCAAATTGCTGTTGCCAATTCAATCGATATAATTTAAGAATCAGCTTCTGGAAATATGGAGAAAAACTGTAATATCAAGCAGGTACACATTTCCATCAACTATAGTTGACATGATCAAAACAAACAATAAATGCTGTCATGCTTAGACCTAGCAATCAAATTCGATGCTAAATCGAATTAGTATAGATAGGAGTGTTGGGTTTAAGCCACTGCCAAACTAAATTATCGAGCCGAAAGTAAATTGTGAAGTTTTTTTCCAGATATTAATATAAGAAAGTATTAGTAAGGCAAACATCCATCCCTAAATCTCAACCATTTTGAACTCGATTAACAAGTCTCGCAAAATAGTTCTATCAATTACGAATTTCTCCCATGCACCATCTTTCTAATGAACTATCTTACAAGTATCCACACACTTACCTTTAGATTTTATGAGCTTGACATCCTATAAAACCGAAGAGAGTTTTGGAAATCTTAAGAAGCGACAAGAACACCATAATATCCCTTAGGAAGCTATTCAATTGCTCTTTTCCACCTATAATAAATGTCACCTGTTAGAGCCAATTCAATGGTGTTCCCAATCCTTAGAAAACTAACCACACAATCAAGATTCTTAAGCCAAAAAGGAATTGAGTTACGTCTCGCTCTACCGACTTTTAATCCATTATTGTCGACTGTACTCAAATTATCCCAGATTAACCATTGGTTTGAAAACTTCCCTTTCCATATAAGATCCACTTCTCAAATTCGAAACAGACGTGATCCGCTCCTAAAGAATAACTATTTTTCTTTGGCAGTTTTTCTCACATGAAATATATGTCCTACGCCTTTGGTGCAGCCTATCTCTACGTATCTTTTAGTATCAACACAAATTGACCACAAGAAAAGCTCCTGCAATATATGACATAAAAATCATTTAGATGAAAGCATTGTTAAAGCAGTAATCAATCTACGCCATGAAATGCTGCAAATTTCAGTTTAATACGTTAAAAAATCTCAGTTTAAGACGCTTTTTGCAATAAAGTCGTTTTCTTAGAAAATGTTTTCTATTCTGAAATGATTTCTATTCCAAAAACAAATAACTTCCATATACGTTTTAATTTTAACTTTTTAAAAAAAATCTTTGTAGTAGTTATAATAAAGAGTAATTCCTTGTTTTTACATTTATTTATTCACGATCGGTTTCGGCTTTAGGCCATCATCAGGTGAAACTGCAAAAATATTATATTAATTTACATATTACAGTTAATAAAATAAAAATATAAAATTCTGTTATATCAGTGTTTGTTAGGTTATGTTTACATCTGTAATCTATTGCTTCATTCGTTTGATGTTGCGTTTTGTTGGTCTGTACTTTTTGTTTGATTTATTATGTGAGTTGGTGTCTTTTCTTTGCTTCGCGTAGTTGTTTTAATTTGTCTAATGACAAAACAAAAATATGCATTAACGACCAAACCGGACTACCGTATACACCCATATTTAACTACCTAAAGATGTTGATAACTACAAACGAAAAGAACTCATTACAACACTCGACATCTAACATAAACTCAACTGACTACGAATAATAACAAAACATACGTAAGTACAATAATGTGATGTGTGTTGTCTCCCCTTCTATTCAACCTCTATTCTGAGATAGTGTTTAACGAGGCCCTTGAGAATGTAGAAGCAGGCATAAAAATCAACGGCAACGTCATCGATAATCTTCGCTATGCAGATGACACTGTGGTAATCGCTAGCACTCTGCCGGAACTTCAATTTCTTATGGATCGTATTGTGGAACACAGTGAACG
>WYDF02163578.1:0-22320 GCA_009867245.2 Adranes taylori
AATATAATCTCTTCTATTTTTCCAGTGGCGTACCGAAATAAGTTCTTTCACCAAATAATAAATACAATTTCGTACAAATAGTGTCATGATTATTTTGTGACAAAGAGTTGTACGAACCCTAACTGGTCACGCAATTCTATGACCCGTTAAAATCTATCCAACTAACTGGATTGAACGTAATAAAAATTAAGTTAGGACGTAGCTAAAATTTATAAATCATTATTCGGGGTTGATAAATAATTCAATTACGCTGTTCACACAAAAATTAGAGAGCATTTAATTTAGTAAAGCCTTTAATTTACTAAATAAATACGACTCATAATTTAATTAAAAAAGAAATAAAATATAATAAAACACGAAAAGAATTTAATCCGATCTATTTTTACTAATCAATTCATTTTTACATACAATTACAATTATATTGGTTGAACACATTCAAGGGAATAATGAAACACTAACTTAGCTTGATTTATTTGGAATACAAATATAGACACTTTTATACAACAAAATTTTCCCCTCAAGGCGAAAATAAATGTAGGACTCATATTTATCAAGCAACATTTAATTTAAAATAGAATTTACGAGGATTCAAGTCTGACTAGTTGGCGAATAATATAATAAATTACAGTATCATTTTGAAACGTCAAATGTTCGTAAATATCGATACGACACCGGTAAACTTTATTATTAGAACAGTCTCTCTCCATCCACGTCAATACTTTGGTTAACCAATTATTATTTGAAAAGTGAAAAATTGTAATATTTGATTATTTACTGAAGATTATATGTATAAAAACGTTAGGATGTTTTTAATTCCTTTAAAATAAATTATTATATACTTACATAGGAACTCCGTATGTTAAAAGAGTTCCTATGTAAGTATATAACATTAACTCCGGTATGTTAAAGGCAATAAAAATAATCGCTTCACTTAAATCGTTCAGAAAATCGCGTAATAAACTAAACGAAATGGGGTGAGTAAACTTGAAATTGTTGATCGAAAAAACTAAACGTAATTGCCCCCGCTTTAGGAATCTGTATATATCAATAAATCGATTGTAACTATCCTACTATTACTAATTGAAATCCCTTCTACTGTGCTTTCTCTAATAACTGGTCGGAGCCTAAGTTACTTCTTCATGTTTCTTCTCATTACTTACTTCTTCTTACCTCTCCATCACTGTGGATATCAAAATCTAGTAGTCTGGGGCCATTCAGGTGTACATATCGTAATGTATTTAAGGTTTAAAGAAAATGACTAACTAATAGTTTCCTTTTTCTTCAAGAGTATGTATTAAAAAGTTTAAAGAAAGCGAATTTATTTTAACAAATTATTTTTGACGTTACAATAGTAATTGCTTTGATAAATTTGATACGTTTAATGTATTATTATTCTTAAACTTATTTTGAAAACTGTTAGGTTGAGGAAAGTTTTGTAAGTATTTTATTTGCTTTTCTTCGAATGCTTTTCTTTGGCGTTTGCAATCGAATAGCTAAATCTAATTGACCTGATAAGCCATACAAAAGTTTCTAAAGCCATCTTGTCATAATAATTTATTTTTATTTGACGAACTGACTCCGTTAGATGAATCGTTGTTTGTAATAGACTTCGATAGTCTTGAATTTTCATACTGTATTGATAAGCATTTTCTTTAGGGTTTTATTTTAGAAGCTAAACTATCTTCATATAACTGAACAATCTTCATCTTTTTGATCAGCACCTAACTTAATAAGTCAAAGCGTTCAGCAATTAGACTTTCTAGTCAGCTGAATATTTGGTGTATGTAACAAAATTGAAGTCTTTTTAAAACAAATTTTCGAGAATCTTAACAAGTAAGTGATGTGTAATCGTATTTATTAAAAGAATTTCAATTGTAAATAACCGGACGTTTTATTCTTGTACATAGTCTTATGGAGTATTTTTACAAAAGAATAACGTTACCATTCATTATTCACTATTATGTTATTAAGTCTAATTGTAAATGTTATAAATAAATTGTTTCTATTTTTTCTTAACAATAACAGTATTTTATCAAGTATTGTATAATAAACGCATGTTTTAAGAACAAAGAACTTAATAGTTACCTAAATAAAGCAATAAACGAATTATTAAAAAATTACATGGTCTAACAAATTAATTAACTATTTGTTATAAAATTATAGAGCATTTATTTTTTGATTTATTTACTAACTAATATAATGAAACGAAATGAGTTTATTAATTTGTTTAGGCCATATAAGTTTATTATTAACTATTGTCCTAGTCGTTAAAAGTTTCAAGAAAATCTGGACATGTTTATTAGAAATTAAATAATTATTAGTAAAGCATATTGTTGTAATCTTTAAATATATATTTTTGTATGTACATTATTTACGTTAATAATATTAAATATAAAATTTATACAGACACAATCGTTTTGTACATACTGCTTTCTATCGCCTGTTGCATTTTACCATTTTAGTATTACGTATGTATAAATATAAAATTTTATTTGTACATAAATCTAATCGTTCCGTTCAAATAAACAAAATTGTAAATATATTTTATTATATTGTATAGAGATGTACATAAAATGTGAATATTTAAAAAAATAATTATTTTGTAATAGTGTCACAGTGAAATAGTACCCGGCGTCTCCACCAAACTTGTCACGATAAATTTTGTAGTGACTGTTTAGCAGGGTGAGTTCTTTACTAGATAAATAAATTTTACTTTAATAAACAAACCCACGCAACTATCAAAAAGGGCTCGACAATATAATTTAATAATATATTTCTTTAATATAAATTAATTTATAGTTCTGAGTTAAATTGGGTCAGCATAACACATAAGATGATAAAACTCAATATTTTTTTATTCAATATATTCATGAAAAGAATAATTAGCATGCGATAGATTTTAGCAGTCAAGTAAAAAAATAATTCTCAGGAAACATTATGCAGTTCAATCTTAGAATTAAAAATTAGTGAGAATAATAAAATTATAAATTAATTTATTTGTGATTTTCAAACTAATCAATAACAATTAATATAATTAAAACTTACATTTGTCATCACGAATAACACTACTATCTTTAAATTTAAAACAGTTTTATCATAATTGTCTCCCATACAATTGGTTTCGACCGCTAGCTACTTGCCAACAACTACTCTATGTATTGCTATAGCTCTCTACGGAAACCGTCTACCAAACTCAGTTGATCTAATAATTCGCAGCAACAATAATCAATGTATGTAATATTACGCTAGATAGCTACAATGAATTAATTGTTCCCCTTTAAAACGTTTAATTTACGTACTAATGACGTAGTTATTTCAGTATGACACCTATTAATTTATGTAAAATATTATAACTTCCACAATTAATTAAGTTAACGGCACTGCAAAAAAATTACAATATTTCGTACAATTTAGCTATTTGAATGATTTAGATGACTACTGAGTATTGAAAGTACGTAAATTGGATAGAGTATACAGAAATTAAACTGATTTCCTTTTTCCCACTTTACAATAGTATCCTTGAATTCAAACTGATTTAAACCGCGTATTATTCACGAGAGTCTTCACATGAGTCTTACGAGAGTCAATATAATAATTCATTTTAATTATTTATGCATATTGTATTGTTATAGCATATTTTAGTGTGAGGAATATTATACTCGCCATCTTTGCTACATCGACCTTAAAGCTCTTGTATTGCCAGTCCTATGTAGTTATTAAATCAGCTTTAGCTCTCAAGGAATTTTATGACTGCTTTGGAATGCAGCTCCCTTTGTGGTACTTACTAAAATTTTTCCGAGAAATTTAAGCCTCCAGCTCAAAATTGATTACATTAATCACTTTTATGGTCATTTCGATTGTACTAAACCGCTTCTAATAAGAACCTTGGAAGCTAATTTCTGACGATGTATAATATAACGAGTTGTTATTGCTTTAGGATCCTTCTGTTTGGTATTATTGCTTGACCGGAGCGTTATCCTAACATGGCTGGAACGCTATCTGTACAAAAGCCAGCGATCTTTTCGCACATAATGTTGTTTCTTAAAATATTCCGCTATATATATTCATGACGCCAGTACCTTTTGACGTCGTTTCCAGTTTCTACTAAATCAATAATTCCTCCTTAATAGCATGATCGCCGTCAAAGAAGCGGAGAAATACGAACAACTGACTACAATTACAAACGTCTGTCGATTCATCTCACTGCAAAGCAAAATATGGCGAATTTTGTCGAAAGAAGCTCCTCCTCAAAGTCATTTCACATAATTTCAAATCGAACTTTACCGTGTTATTCTGTAGAAATATTTCTTGTATTTCCTTTTTGGCTTCCAGCTCTAAAACTTCTCAAACAGCCATCATCAAACAAGGTTTGACCCGTGTTTCTCCTTTTCTGTGTGGTTTTTTAATGGCGCTATCAATTTCGATAAACCTGAGTTTCATTTTTTTAGTGTCTATAATTTATCTTCAAAGAATTCAGGTGGTCGGGTAGATAAATTAGGATGTAAGGTTTCGATGTGACGTTTCATGGCATCGTTTCCGAGAACGATGACGTTTCCGAATTTGATGTAACAATTGTTGCATTTTCTCTTTTTTAACCCCATTACCTGAAAATAAGACAAAGACCCCATCAAAATTCATTTCCATAATTATGTAGCGAATCAATGAATTAATACACAAATTATATCCAGATTGAAATTAATTGTAATATAAGTAATACTGACCTACTTTTATTTATCTAGTTACTTTTATATTGGGGCAGAATTCTTAAATTCATCGTGCGTAGATGAATATAAAATTTGTTCAATGTGCTTTTGTTTAGCAAATATTTAGCAATTACGTCTGTATATTATGCATGTTAAAGTTAGTTGTCGTGGCTGGAAGTAGAGAAGTTTACGATATTAAGAGTCATATCTTTGAAACCATAAGAGCTACATCTCTCATGTGTCATATTATTTAAAATACAATCACAAGGGCCTTCAAAATATGTAAAAATAACCGCATTGTGCAGAGCTGCTCCTATTACTAAAAATTAAAAAGAAATTATTGCTCAGAATTGGTTCAATGTGTCCAATTGTGCACATTGGCCAAATTGAGATAATTTAGAACCGAGATATTTGCCGTAGTACAATTTTTTCAAGGTCAAATTACTCTCAAGATTGCATGTCTGTCTTTTTACACTCACTTAATCGCTTAAGTATTAAAGGATCTTTAGATACAACAAATTTTAAAAAAATTACAGCAGCCGTTTTCGAGACAATAAACCACAAAATTTTCTCCGTTACTCTGGAACCATCAAATCACTTCACTGAACAGCATGAGGGACACAGCTCTGAGTAAAACAAAATAGGTATTTAATGCATGCGACACGACGCTTTGTGATGTGAGTCACCGCATGTTTCTTACTCGTCGCGCGCCGCGTTCTTGCAAGCCGCCGCCCGCCATGCGTCCCGTTTAAAACTTTAATTCGCGGACCCCTGGTGATCCGCGGACCATTGCTTGGGAACCAGTAATCTACACGAAGTGAATCAAACAAGCTAGACATTTTGATGTGCACTAAATAGGGAGAGAGCCTCGTGAAAAAGTCTCACGAGGGGATTAGCGGTTTACACTGGGCGAAACTTGCTTTGTGAAACAGTAGTGCGCAGTGTGAACACCGATTTAAAGAAATCTATATGCGGAGGATAATATAAAATAATTTTCGTGTCATCAACAAATCTTTCGCGTGACAATTAATGACACATGTGAAAATTGTTTCAGATTATACAACGCAAAGTTGTAAATCTTTTATAATCGACTTAAAAAAAGTCCAACTTTAAGTGAAATTATTTGATCTGTTTTCGATAATATGTTTATCTAGAATAGATTTAGATGAATAGAAACATTTGTTTACACATCAAGAATTATTTTCGTTTCATAAATTATTTAATTTACAAGAAATATGTTAACTGTTTTTATGGTGTAACAAATGGAAATAATGCAATTGGAAATGTGATCTGAAAAAGAGACGTGAGATTGTAGAAAATATAACAGGTGATAGTGAAACGAAGATAAACAATGGCAAATATATGAAACAAATAAGTTGCTAGTGACCTAGAAAAATCTAAATATCAAAACGTTGAGCTACGGCGCAGCATCTATGGGAATTCTTTGGAAGAATAGGATAAATTGGCGAAGTGGGCAATATGTTCGGATCTATGTTCGGATAATATCCGATGGTTGATTCAGATACCACGATTATTCGATATATTTAAATTGAATAAACCCTACTTCGCTGGCGCTACAATCCATTAAGTTAAGAACTTTTTGTGGCACCCGTTGATCCCCCATTCTCTGGACGTGACCGAGCCAACGTAGTCTTCTTGCCTTGATGTCTGACATGATCGATGGATCGATGGAGCATTATAGAGGTCTTTCCGTGCTTTATTAGTTCTTATTCGCCACTCATTGTTCTCGTGTACAGCACCAAAAATCTTGCGATGGACTTTCTTCTCCCATGCGCACAGTAGGTTCTCCTCTTTTTTCGTGACAGTCCAGGTTTCTGAGCCATACAAGACCAGTGGCTCGATAATGGTTTTATACACCAAAAGTTTAAATCTTTTAGAGACAAGGGATAACTTAAGTAGCTTCGGACGCTATACAAGCACCGGTTCCCGGCCGCTATGTGTGCTTTCATTTCGTCGTCGTGTGTTAGGATGCCTCCCAAATATGTGAATGCATCGATCCTTTGGTAAGCACTAAATTTGTCATTGTTTCGCCATCTCTTTGAGAACCTAGTGTTTATTATATATATATATGGTATTCCCCATTTTCTTATCTTCGTTCTCGAGGGTTTGTACGTTCTCGTTTTAGTGTCTGGTGTGTGTAGCTAATATAGCAATGCCGTCAGCGAAGGCGAAACCCTGGGATGTTCTATTAAATATTGTGCCTCCCAGACTTCTTGATAAATATTGTGCCTCCCGGGCATTTCATAACACTTCTCCAGAATCTGCCTTAGAGTAAACATCTAATCTGTCGTCGACCTTCCAGGTCTAAACCCACTTTGATATTCGCCAATGGAAGCTTCTGTGTAAACCTTTAATCTCTCGTTGAGGACTTGTACCATACGTAGAGCAACGAAATCCCTCTATAGTTCCCGCAATGCGTCTTATCGCCTTTTTTATGTAGAGGTACAATAACTGACATTCCATTCTACTGGCATTTCCTCTCTTGACCAAATGTTTTTAATAAGGCGCATTTCATCGGTGAGTTTCGCTCCTCCATACTTGAAATTAAATAAAACGATGACCGAATTCCAGGAAATTATCGATATCTTGTTGCCGCTACTAGAAGTTATCGCAAGCCATAGTTCATATCCAGAACTACATCGATTTTTACAGTATATTGTGGGTTCGATTCAATGGATGATGAATCAAAACCCGAAAATCCATTGATTGGAAAAACATTCCATCGCCAGATATGATTAAGACTCAATCAGCGCAGATTGAGCAACTACGTTTACTAGGAATTCCTCGTTCATGGCAAGCACTTTCAAGCCCCAATCCTCAACACGAAATAAATTGCTAGGATTGTTCAGGCATTTCGGCCCAGAGCACCTATTGACACTTTGATTCTCGTACGCGTGCAGCCCAGGATATCTAAGGACATCACAGATGTGTTATTGCTTGCTCGTTATGGGAATTAACGAGACAAATCGCTCTACGAACTACCATTACGACAACTAAATATGGGTTTAGTTGTCGTAGTATTAGATTTTTTAACAGAACATGAACAAGTGATAACTTTGTAAAGGTTTTAGTTACACTTGTTGGCGCGATGGTAGCAGTTTTTTTTTGTTTACCGTATTTAATTGATTAAATACTAGTAACATTGGAGTAACTTCATTTTAGAACAGCGGATGATAAATAAAGAAACGACCAGCATTACGTCTAAGTAAGTAATCTCAATTTATTTACGAACTAGTCAGTTTTATAGATATAAAATGATATACGTAATTTACAAATAATAAACAGTAAATTGTACATCTATTTGCATTATGCATTTAGACCTTGAAACATTCAGAATCATTAGCACAATGATTCGGACAATGCTCATGGTAGAAATATGGGGAGACCACTGTAATTCACTCAACACCCCTGTAATGCACTGAGCGCCTGAGTGGGCCGTTCCAATGGTTAGTCACATACACTCTAGTAGTATAGTAAGTGTAAAGGAAGTCCATTGTAGGTCACACCCCGATTGTATGGTTACCCACATTCACTCTAGTTGTATAGAAAAATAGGTGAGGTAGAATGAGAAGCAACTCACCAGACGCTTACTCGAAACGGCGTATATTGCTCCGTTTCACGCAGCTTGTTATCCCTGGTTGGCAGGTTGTAACTGGTGGCTGCTGCTGTTGCTTGCTGGAGCTTGAGTTCAAAAATTGAACTAAAATATTCTATACAAAACGGTTGTTTTTATAGGCGTGAGCCGGTATACAACTTTTGTTCTGTTCTACGAGTCTCTATGTAGTCACTCACTCATTAATTATTCCGTGATACGGTCTTCCACACATTTGAGTGATGCAACAGCAGTATCCACATAACAACGAACCAATGTTTACACATTAATAACTATGATGTATATACCAATCCCCTTCATACTATCACGTGGACAAAGCGTGCTTACTATCACACAGCTAATGCTTACGTTTCTATAGACACCAAAATCAACAACGAAGCGTCCTTATATAGCGCGATTATATATTTTAACTGTATTTAGGTTCTTATCTTATGAACTGTTTTCTTGCCAGTGCCGTGCTGTTGCAATTTATTTATTTTAAACAAATTATTTACAGTAACATGCTATGTTACAACTTATCATGCAAATAAACCTACTGATCTAAAGGCACATAATAATTATATTGGAGTATGATAACCGTGAGTCTCGTCCTCCAGATATCCCCTGTAGTTCAATGGATCATCTTATATCAATCAATCTGAAATTGAACTTAAACATAATGAACACAAAAGCATTTATATGATGCTTTCGTGTAATTATCTTGGAGTATAATTACCATAGTTCTTATCCTCCAGATAACGCCACCGGTTTGAAAGCTAATATAATTTTTTTACCCATTGTTTAAAGATATCTGGGAATATAAAAACCGTGGCTCCCATCCTCCTGGTATCCGTCTAGATGGTAAGTAATGCTACAATGATTATCTTAAATATATATTAGAATATCTGAGAGTATAGGAGCCGTGGTTCCCATCCTCCAGATATCTCCTGTAAATACTCAATTATGTCAAACGTTGACTTTTGCAATAATTATGATTAATCTGAATATTCAACAAAAAAATGAAATATAAATCTGTAAAGTTAAAATGCATGCATGAGTCAGTAATGTCTTGGGATGTACAGATTTAAAGAACTTGTAGTCTCCAGACAACCTTGTTTACTTGTGAACACCATTTTAGCAATTGCTCTTTTCGTATTGTCACCTATATATCGGTTTGCACTCAAAGCGGGCTTAGATTCCGATTTTGCCACTTTCGGTGTAAATTTCAAAACAATTAATTTACCTTCTCCTTTGTATCCCACATAGGATCATCGTCGCTCCCGGTACTATCACTGAATTATATGCTAAATAAGGCGCAACAAATAAATGATAGTAACAATGTTTGTTTGTTTGAATCAAGTGCTCTTGTTGTAGTCGTTGTGGGCTTAGTTGTAGCTGGTTTAGTTGGCTTAATTTGAACCGTAGTATTGAAATAATACTAAAGAGTTCTGAATAAAGCTTAGGTATTAATAATATAATGACGTGTATTCTATATATCCTGGTAATCTCGGATACGTTAGGTACCTGGCAAACCCGTTATACGGATCTATGTTAAACGAACTATAATATATACAAGAATACTTGAATTTTATATCCTGTGTACATAAAACAATGCATAAACATATAAAAGAAATTATCAATCATAAGCACGGATTTAACCCAAATGTAAATATTTCTCACATTACTTGTAATTGTATATTTGTATATAAAAATATTATATGTAAATAAAGTGCAGAACTAAATTCTGGCTTCATGTAAATAGATGTAAAAATAGTGTAATTATTATAAAATACTGTACCTATTGTGTATATATTACTGTAAAAACAACTGTACATTGTAAATATGTAAATTTCAAAATACGGTAAGTATAATATTGTTTATTCTACATCAGCGGTTTTCAAACTTCATAAATAATTTATTTCTTTAAAGAACTAAAGAAATACAATTTATTTGGACTAGTATAAATCAGTATTACTTTGCTACTTTCTTGGTATTTAAAAAATATTTTTTAAATTATTGGAACTAGTTTTTGCTATATTTGTCTTTTCTGTTGATGTTAGAAAAACGCCAAAAATTATAGATATTTTTTATTTTCAGTAGACCGAACACCGTAACCACATCTTGTCTTAGATATTTTGAACAAATATAGGATGAGTTGTCCACAAAAATAATGTATTATCATTGTTATGTTTTAACCTGCGGGTGTAATTTCGACCGATAATCGCTACAGCTACCTGACCAAAAAAACTGCCTTCAAACTGCAGATCGAATTTACATATCCCCGTTTGTACCTATACTTTTTCCGATAAAAGTTACATCCGTACCGTTTTATATAGATTTCGTGTTTTCTATAAAAAGCTATTTAGTTCAAATGAAAATCTGTTCATCTGATCCACCATATAAATTTATTTTGTTAAATATTGTTACATAATATCTTCTACAAAAAATTCAGTTTAAACGTTTTCAGCTATTCAGCGATGATCAGGAGCGGAGTTTTATGAGATTTGTGTAAAATCAAATGTAACGCATCTTTATGGCAAATAAACATTGTGAATATAAGTTTTCCAATAAACGGAATATAAATAATGGAAAAGTGCTGTCGGAATTCAAATAGCCTCATATCATCCGACTCCATTTTTAACAAGAGGCCATTTATAGTTGAAGTGCTGCAGTAGTTTGGAGTATCCATTTTAATTAATTGAAACAAAATATTCTACCTCCGAAACAAGTTTTTTTTTCAAAATCTATGATTATGAAATAGGAATGCTATCCCGATTTCGAAGCCACTAAGTTTCCTTATTCACGCGAGACAATACAAGAAGTACTATTAATATAAATTAAAATAACTGTTAGCAATAAATAAAACAACAATAATATTACAATAAATGGCGCATCTAATTAAAAAAAATTAAATTGATGAATAAAACTATAGAAGTAAGTTAATACACAGTAAACTTTGACATGTTTCCTAAGTATTTTTCGAATTTATAAAAAACAATCATAATAAAATAAAAAATATGCCTTTTCAAAAAAAAATGTTAATACTTCATCTTTGACATTGGCTTGGTAAAGATAACGCATACAATTGGCTAAGATGACGCACAAAAGCAGGTGACTTAAATAATTAAGGCTTATTTGGAGATGTACATATATTATGAAAATCTTTATTGAACACATAAAAATCTAACAAGAAATTAACAAATTAAGCCTTTTATATATTTATATAATCACGGTATTTAAAAAATAAAAGTATTTTCTTAATATTTGTACAAAACATGAGTCATTTATTTACAAAAATCACATCTGTAAAGCAGTCCCAACTCCGCGACATTCTTTATGGGCCCATTTACCACACATTATGCGGTTAATTTCCTCTCCCACACTGATCGCAAATGAGACAAATATCCAGCTCAGAGGAACCAGGAAGATCATCGATTTCGTCATCATCGCAAATTGGACTTTCATCTATAGTATCTGCCTCACTGCTATCATTTTTGAATAAATTTCTCTGCACTCTCATTTTTGGTGCCTGACTCTGTTTTTTTGTCCGAATCGGTTTTCTTGTTTTGAATGTCTGATTCTTTTTCCTGACCTTCTCTTTTTGCTTCTCTACTTTATCTTCAAGAATTTTTTTCATTGGGGTAGGTATTACAATTTCAGAATGTTGTTTTGACATTATTTGCTGATGTAGTGGGTACAGGAGATGTGTTTGAAATACTCACATGTGCCTTAAGATTTGATTGTAAAGTAATTTGGTAATAAGTTCTGGATGTTGATGGTTGAGGGTTTGAATTTAAATCTGTTGGTGGTACCAGGGGTACATTCAAAGTGCTGACATGTTAAATTTCAGACGTTGATGATAGAATGTTTGGCTCCTCTTCCTCAACTAAGTTGTTTAGTATGCTCACATTCTCCTTATCATGTTCATCCTCAAAATTCCGCGATACAGCAAAATATTCTTCGATAAATTTTTCATCATTGAATGGAACAATTCCAGTTGACTACAACCCAGCATATCTTTTTCTATATTTGCAGAATTAAATATTTCTGCTAGATCATATTGGCTTAGTTTGAAGTGCCTACAAACAGAGTTAATTTTAGATCTCATTAAAATCTGGGCATGTCTGCTGAAAGCGTTTTAGAGGGATCCAAAAAATGTCACGCTTAACGATTGGAGTTGGTGTGACGTGTGTGGTGGTAAACTAGCCATTACAAAAGAATTTTTTTTTACTATATTCGTAAATTTCCAAAAATATATGGCTACTATGGTTATCCAAAATTAATAATATCGAATTTTCTTTTGTTGTTCGAAGTTGATTTTAAAAGTGTTGTTATTATTTGTGAAATATCTCCTCATTACTCTAACCGTTCTTAGTACAACAGTAGAGTACACCTGCTTGACTATTTTTTTTCAATAAAGGAGTCATCCTTTTTCTAGGGTACACAAATAGGATCCAACTGCGATCCAACTGCACTTACAGCACAAATAATTGTAAATCTCGTACCACCAACAGATTTAAATTTTTACCACGCTCTCCTGACGCAATAACTCCAAACTGTTTTATATCTCTGGGCCCCAAATGATTAGCTGCTTCTTTTGGGACAATGGAAATACCAGTTTCATCCACATTATAGATCCTCTCTGGAGGAAAGTTGTTTTTGTCAATTACGGTTTTGCTAAATGCTGTTATGCGATTTACGCTGGTGGATTCAGGTGTTCTTAAACTTATTCCATTGTTTCTCCTCAGAAAGTTCTTATACCAGTCACGGCCAGCCATTTGAATATTTCGGTTAAAATAATGTTTAATATGATTGGCTTCTGCATACTTATAAACCAGTCGACACATTGCCTTTTCGGTAACTCCAAAAAATAATTTAACCATGTTTAGTAAGTATTGCGAAATTTCGTTTTCTTGCTGTGGAGTAAAAATGGGTGCTCTGTCCAATGAACTTGATTTTTGCTGTCTTACATTATTTCTAAGTTTGAAGTGTCATCTTAGAATGGAATTTCATAGCGCTTTACTACTTCACATATTTTCCTATTTTTTGTTACTATACTGTTTACAGCCACGGCAATCTGATCTCTATGTATTTTTCTATTTATCTTTCTTGTATATTTTCCCATCTAAAAAAAATAAAGTTGTAGGTAGTAGGTATTTTTTTATCAAGAGTAAGATGACGCACGTCATCTTAACCTATTTGAGGTTAGTTAAAGAAATCCTCGATTTAAAAATATTTACGCATGCAACATATAAATAAAATATACTATAAACAGTCACAATGAGTGAATGTACTTTGCATATGTTCATTACAAATAGATTTAAAACCAATTTAAGTACGTTACCTTCTTCGCAACTGGTCACAAAAATTACATCAAGTTAAACGTATTTACACTTTGGCTTCTCGTCTCATACTACGCTGTATGACTGATCACCTGACAATTGGCGGTAACGGTTGGAAGTGAGATGAGGGCGGGAAACTTGAATTAAGATATGTCTACTGTTACAATAACTGAAAATTCGAGGTGCGTCATTTGAACTTACTGAAATCTTTTAGAAGATGAAATCATTTTAGTTTTAAAAACATTTCCTTTACTAACGATTAAAAACAAAAACTGTAATTTTTCTATATTACAGCTTTATAACCATCTTAGATGCTCTCTGTATCTTGCTTTGAGGGTTCTGTTGGTTTTTCCAATATAAAACTCCTTACAGGTTTTGCATCTTAATTTGTAGATTCCACTTTGTTGGTTTTTGTTAATGGTGTTAATGTTTTTATGGAATTGCTTGATAAGATTATTTTATGTTCTGTATGCGATTTTTATATTATATGGTTTAAATAACTTGGCTATTTTATGTGTCCTTGTCCGTGTAAGTTATTGTTGTATATTTATTGTTTTCCTGATTATTTCGTGAGGTTTTTCTTCTTGTGTTGTTTTCTTTCATGATCTTATTGTATATATTATTGATTTCTGTTTTATTGTATCCATTGAGTATTCCTATTTCATATATTTTTTCTAATTCTTTCTTGTGGTTTTCCTGAGAGAGTGGGAGGTTTATTAATCTATTGATGAATGATACGAATGCGGCGTCTTTGTTTTTTTGTATGGTTTGATGTAGCATGGATTATATTGTTGTTGTATATATCTTTTCTAAAGATGTTATATTCTAGGTGGTCTGTGGATCTAATGACTTCAATATCTAAGTACTGGATTTTGTTGTTGTTTTCGCTTTCAATTGTTAATTGTATATTTTGGTGTATTGCATTTATTATTTCTACTATTTTATTTGGATTTATTTCTGCAGTGTTTATTACGCATAGGACATCATCTACATATCTGATCCATTTCGTTACTGATGTGTTTTGATTTTATGATTCGATGATTTTTTGTTCGTATGTTTGTAGAAATATTTCACTGAATATAGATGATAGAGGTGATCCATTTGCGAGTCCGGATTTCATTTCGTAGTATTTGTTGTTGAACTGGAAGTAATTTTGTTTCATTATGGTTTTTAAGGCATTTATTATTTCGTTGATTTTCTTTTTGCTGGTGTCGTTGTTTTCTAAGAGTGTTTCTATGATGTTTATGGTTTCATTTGTTGGTATGTTGGAATATGAATTTGTGATATCGAATGAAAATATTATGGTGCCTTTGGTTATTTCTATGTCTTTTAATCATCGTTGTTTTGTTTATTTTGATTATTGACCTTTCGCTGTTCTGTGCTCACTTGAGTAATGTCACATGCATTAATCCCATCATGCGTAGAAGTGCTATATGTATTGGTATTTACTCGTAGCTACAGCTGGTAAATTGTTTATAGATGAAGCATATGAGTGTTTATTTATTGTTTTTGCATCTGCATGTAATTTAGATGAGTTTTCTCTCATTGCCGTTGATTCCAAATGAGATTCTAGTTTTCTATAATCGCCATTTACTGTCCTACAGATATTACCTTTTTCGTCAGTCAATGTAGCTAGTGGTTTTGTTATTATTGTACCATCCTCCATCGTATTAATTTGATCCTTTAGCTGAAAGATTAACTGATCCTTCAAACTAATTAATTTTTTTAAGTAGGAAATTTCCAGCTTTAAAAGGTTTAAATCCTTACCATTACCGAACTCACTAACTTCACATTCATTTTTATCTGTTAGGTTTTTTCCTACGTGTACACTCATCTCTACGATTTTATACTTTTTAATGCAACCAGGATGATAGATCATATCACGTATAACACAATTTAAACCCAGAATTGCTTTTGTTTTGCATCTACACAATTTTAATTCAGTGATGTCCGACTGTGTGTCTATTACCGGTGCCATCTAGTAACATTAAGTCGTCGGTGGGAAGCACGAAGTCGGTAGTAGACAACGTAGATACATTGAATTAAAAGTCAAAGGTAGGCTTTACATCACTCAAGATAACACTGATTATATTATTAAATGATTCTTTTAATATTGTTGACAGTTATATAAATATATATTAATAGTACTTCTTGAATAAGGAAGTTAAGTGGCTTCGAAATCCGGATAACGTTACCATTTCAGAATTATAGATTTTGAAAGCCTTTTGTTAAAAATGGAGTCGAATGATTTGAGGTTATTATAATTTCGGCAATGTTTCTCCATTTTGTTAATTATTTATATTCAATTTAATGTGTTGTTTATTTTAAAGCTGATATCCACAATGTTTATTTGTCGTAACGCTTTACATTCGATTTTGTAAATTAAATGTAATAAAAACTGCGCTCCTGATGAAGACGTCTTTAACTGAAAACGTTATGAAAAAAGCGCCAATGAGTCTTCTATTTCATATATTAATTTTTCAATTCTGTTAGCGACCTGAAGAAATGCTGTTTCCGTATCGTCTCTGGCATGGATAAGATCGTGATCGAGAATTAAGTTTAGTTTACAGACTCACGGTTTAACAATTTCGCGAAATTTTTGTGAATTTGTTCACAAAGTTTTTTTTCAAACTTGGTACTCTGCAAGTTGTTTTTATTCAAAGTTTAATTAATTCCAACACATCAGCCAGTTTTATTCGTTCTTTGCTATGGTAGAGTTTGATTTAGTTATTGTTGTTTTTAATTTTAACTAATAATCAAAATCGTAGATCCTCATTTGAAAGTGATTGCTGTTAGCGCCATTTAAATATTTCTTTTCTCATTATGCTTGTTTATAGACGCAATATTATTTTCGTCATTTAAAATTTCAAAGGTAATATAAATTAAAAAGCTAGTTATAAACTAAATACTTAAATCCAATATATACACTAATTTGTTTTTGATCTCCTACATCAAAAAGCCAACTGTTCCAAATTTTTCGTCCTCACTAATTGTTTTCATTAGTTGAAGTAACAAAGTATACAATATGTAAATAATAAGCAGATACCTTGAAGGTTTCAGCAGCACTTGTAAATGTTTCTTCAAAGGTATTTTTCTTTTTGGGGTTGAAATGTTGCTTATAGTTCTAAAAAATAAGATTGTTCAATTGTAGCAAATATAGTTACAATAATAGAAAGCATACTTGGAGGGTATATTATAATCATTTAAGAAAAGGAGAATTTCATACAGATCCCAAGTTGCTGTATAAAATTGGTTTGATTACACCAGAGCCTAATCCTCTCTTTCTTGTTTCTCGGGTAAATCTGTCTCTTAATGACTTGACGTAAATAAACGTAGCAAAAATTGCTGCAAATCAAAAATATTTACTTACTGCTAATATTTAAGCACATATTTAAAAAATTGGTCTACTCCCAGCGTCTACGCATCTTCAAGGGCGTTCATTGTGAGTAGACCAATTTATAAACATTCTTCTTCTTCTTCTTCTTCTTCTTCTTCTTCTTCTTCTTCTTCTTCTTCTTCTTATTCTTCTTCTTCTTCTTCTTCTGCTTCTTCTTCTTCTTCTTCTTCTTCTTCTTCTTCTTCTTCAAAAATATTTATTGGTCTTGACACTAAATTTATAAACATTAACATGAACTATAAATTGACATTTCAAGGCATATAAAGAACGTTTGCAGGACGGTCATTGTGTTTGGGCCTTAAGAGAATTAAATTTAAAAACAAATTACATTATTTCTATTTAAACACATTATTTACATTTAAACATTAAAAACAAATTACTCCTAATATATACAGCCAATAAGAGCGATTCTCAAAAGTAAACATCATTAAATTGACAGTTGTCATGTTTTCTAAAGAGTTTTCGCAAAAAAATTGAGCTGAAATCAATTTTTTTTTGTTTAGTCGCAAAATAGCTTGTTTTTGTCGCCACTAAATTGACACATTTGAATCGCCTAATAGAATTAATGCATAATTTGTCATTGTCGCAAAATCGCGAATCTGTGAACTAAGCTTAACGTTTTGTGAATAAATGTTCGGTTACTTTGGCAACCTTGCTGGTTCCAAATTCATTTATTTCGATGGATGTCTGTGATAAACGATTTTCTTTTGAAATGTGACACAAATAGTTTTCTTTGCTTTTTAATCCATAATAAGTACTTCCTTGGTACCAATACATCCGTGGTAAGAATTGGTACTTCCTTATTTAGTTTTATTATTTTTGCGAGCGGGTTCACATATTACGTAGGCATCATCAGGCAATATTTTTGTTAGTTGTTGTATTTTGTTTCTGGATTTTGAACAGTTTATGTGTAATCTGGCGTCGTTCTAGCTAGTTTACACATAAACCGTTTAGCTTGCAGAAACAAAACACAGCTCTAAAAGAAACAAATACATAAATTATTTAACTTACAAATAGTTTTGTTACATTTGAGTTGTTATATTAACGATTAGGAGTACCTCACCTATTATACCCGTACACAAGATCTGATGGTGTACGTTTGTATTAATTGCACGTTTTTCTATGACAAGTTTGAGTGCCGCTGTTTTAGCTAGCTATTTAAATAATTAAAGCATTAACAAATAAAAAATAAACAAAACAGGTATTGAATCCACTTGATGCGATCTGCAATCGACCGCGACGAGATGCAGTCTGCGTGAGTCAATTACGAAATGCGAATAAGATTGATAGAGCGATTTTGCAAGAAAGGCCGGATGTCAAGATATTCTTACCGTTCAGATTCCTATTTTATCGACCTGACGAACTATTCAAGCCAAACACATATAACAGATTTTTAGGTAAATTTGCAAGTTTATAATTATGTTTATTTATTATTATTTTTTTAAATTTATTTATACAAGCTTGAAAATCCTTTACGGTTATTACAAGCGTAAAATTTAGTTTTATATAATTCAAGGTATTTGAAAATATATGTAAATATTGGAACAATTTGTAAGTAAGTTTTTTATGCGCTATGTGTACATGATTATGTACGTTTTAAGTTCAATCTTGACTTCCAGGATATCTTAGATGTTTTTCAACATTTCTGATAGCTGGTTATATAAGTTCAGTCCTTGCGTGAATATCATTTTTTTCCCGAGTTCTGTTTGCCGGCCTCTTCGTTACATAGTGTTCTTTTTTCTCGTGTCGTGTTGATGCACGTCGATCTTGCTCACCATTTTCTGTGCCATGTCTGTTATTCCCAGCTTCGTCTTGTGAATTACTATTATTGTTTAGTATTTTCTTAATTCCTCTGTTTTATTTCCTGTATTACTATAGACATCTGTTGTTAGTGTGTCCCGACTCATGTTGTGTATATTTTTGATTATTTTGTTTTGTCTTCTTTGTAATGTGTTTAGTTTTGATTTATTTCCCAGTAACCACTATATGTGCAACGATAAGAGTCTGGTTTTTACATACGCATTATATGCCTGTAGTTTCTGTTTTGTATGCATATTGTGTCTTCGCATCAGATATCCATATGTTCCCATTCCCTATTTAGTCATTTATATGTTCTTTCCAGATCAACTCATTATCAATTTTTAGTATTAGGTACTTCACGATTTCACTTCCTTGATTCTGGCATTTTATTATTTTCAGGTTGATATTATCTAGTTTTGTTTTCTTCTCAATGTTAACAAGATGAGTTATGTCTTCGTTTATCGTTAAATTGAATGTGTTTGCTCATTTTATTATCACGTCAAGATCTTCTCATATTTGTTTAGTTCTTTCTTTATCATCTCTGTTTCTATTTTCTATAGAACAACGCCAGATCATCTGTGTACATAATGCATTGTCCTTGTAGTTGATACAGGTGGAGATCATTTGTATAAAAAATGGTCCTAATATGGAGCCTTGCAGTACTCCATATTCTTTAATATTTGTCTCACTGATTCTTTTATTTATTACTGATAGTGTTGTCTTGTACTGAGATATGAGTTCATCAGTTCTCCTACTGTACCATGTAACCCTATGTCCTTTAGTTTTTCGCCCATTACTTACTTTTCTATAGAATGAAATGCTTTGCTAAAATCAATTAAAATCTGTCTGCCACATTCATTTTTATCCATTCTTACGTGTAGTAGTTCATTAGGCTGATATTTGTTGTTGTTATGCTTCGGGTTTTTTTTTTGTTATACATGTTGGTTTATTGAAAATATGTTTAAGTTGCTTACTTGTACCTGTATTCTGTTTAGGATAATATTTTCAATGATTTTACGTAGTACTGATAGATTTGCTATCGGTCTATAAGTTTTTGTTAGTTTCTTATTTCTAGTTTTGTACATGGATGTAATTTTAGCTATTAAATCTATTTATTCACTACCTGTTCCGTCTTTTGATCATCATCAGGTGAAACTGCAAAAATATTACATTCATTTATAGAGTACAAAAGATAAAAATAAAAATAGAATATAATTATTAGTGCGTAAGGTATTCCGGTTTGATCATTTATGCATATTTTTGTTATGTCATTTTTTTTCCAACAAGGAGACTACATCACACAGAAATAGAACAAATCATAGAAAATGTCATAACCATAAACCACCGACTATCAAGGGAAGACGAAAAAATAAAAGAGCAAAAACTATCAAAACAAGAAAACTAACAAGCGGCAAATACACAAAACCAAAAAAAAATTCAAGAACCTATGACGTATAAAATTAACAGAAGAAGAACAAAACTACTGAACAACAGATATAAATCCGCAACACGTAAAAAACAAGGTCTAAAAATCCTAGCTATAGAAATAGAAGCAGCCACTCAAAAACACCCAAATGAATAAGAAATAAAAGCCCAAGCCATCCAACTACTGAAGAAAGACGACAAGAAACAAATAGCAACAACAGAAAACATGCAACTGAAAATAACAGAAACAAAAAAAAATTACGAAACTGAAATATACATAAACGACCAAACCCGACAACCTTACATACCAATATTTATATTCTACTAGCTAAACCCTGCCACGCTTCGCTGTGTCTCAGTCTGATATGAAATTAATGGAAACCCATTCATTTCATTCATGGATGTTGTATTTCCTATAAATTAATGGAAACCCATTCATTTCATATCGGATCCGCGGACCCGACAAATGTTGTTTCGCCAAGTCCCGTCGGCCCGGTATGCCGGTATCTCCTGAAAATATTGTTCGTGCTCAAATATCAATGTATATCACTTTTCATGACGATCGGTTGAACGGTGCAGAAGTTGATGTACTGCAGCGCCATCTACGCCATCTAATGGCAAGCTACAACAAAGTGTATAGTATAAAAACCTTCTCCCAGAAAAAATACATATATGTGTCAACTTTAATCGATTGACTACTTTTCGAGTTGTGCGAACACAAACATACGCAGGCTGAATTTTTATATATCTTATAAGATCTAATTGTCGCGTTTTTTCTTTTCCGAAAACTTCTCCAGGGCCATAGCGAACAAAACAAAGAAAGAATTACGCAGATCCATCATTCGAATCGTGAATTATGGTCTTGGGTTCCTACAAAAATTCCATAAAAAGCACTTTCAGCTTTTCACGAATTTTCCATTTTTCCGGGCAACTTTCCCAATTTTTCTTTCTCCAAAAATCTTATTGGGACTGATAGGAACATTTTTAAAATGAAATTAGCTAAATCGATTCAGCCGTTCTGAAGTGATACGCATACCAACGAATAGTATTTAATTCTTATTTACATAGATTTTTATATTTATCTCTTGTACTGTGTAAATTAATCTAATATTTTTGCAGTTTCACCTGATTTTGCTAAAGCGGAAACGGGTAGTAAATAAATAAATGTAAAAACAAGGAGATAGGATTTATTACAAAATACCCTGTTACCGATCAAAAACAATCATTCTTTATTAATGTTGGTTTTATTCTGCCATATCCAGGAGCAGCATTTTTCTTTAGGTTTTTCATGACTTTTCTAATTTCCTGCTCTTTTGTTGGATCTTAAATACATTGATCCTTTTGGGTCATGTCGTTTTATCTTACTATTAAGGTAACGTTCTGTGTTTTGTGCTTTTAGAGTTTTGGCTACATTTGCATAGTAATCGTTTAAAATGTTTGCTATTTTGATTTTATCTCTTTTCGTTTCTGGATGTTGTATTTCCTATATGTTTCGTTTTCATTTAATGTGCTTGGTTTGGATTTTATTGATGACTTGACTGATTTTCTTGTTATTTCCTTCAGTCGATTTTATTGTCTATTGTTGTAGATTTATTTGAATTTATTTATTTCGGTTTTCATTTTTTTGTTCATTTCTTTGAGATTCTGTTTGAAGTACATAGTAGCTTATTTATTTTCTAATACTTGCAGATAGGTTTTGCTCCTTTAATTTATCACATACTAGCTGACCCGGCGAACTTTGTTCCGCCTTAGTGGCAATAAATGAGCAGATTTTGGATTTTATTAAGTTCAATTTTTTATTAGAATAATAAATATAAATAAAAAAACTCAAGTATTTTAATGATTCTTTATTGGCCATGTATTTTGTTGCATGGGTTGCACTCTTCAGTGAAGCACCATATGATAGACGACATTTTTCGTTTTATTATCAGGCGCAAGAACAAATAACGCAGATGGTTCAAGGACTTTCAAGGATTGGCCTTGTGATTTGTTAATGGTCATGGCGAATGCAAGACGGATCGGAAATTGAAGTCGTTTAAA
>WYDF02163689.1:0-22316 GCA_009867245.2 Adranes taylori
CGTCAAAAAGTGGACTGGCTGGAAGAGAGGAGGCCTGGGCTCAGGCACTCAGTGGACACGGGATAGAGGTAATCTAATTGATTAATGTTTAAACGGAAAATTTTTCTAAATGTTGATTCATCTTTCACAAGATGTCTCTGTATTAGAATATGTTGAAAACCTTCTTTTTCTCTTATCAAGTACAATTCATTTGGTTTAGTTCTATTCAGTTTAGTAAACGCAGTTAGTAAAAGTTCCTCTTATCCCTCTTCCTCTTCAAGGAGATAAGATATCAACAGCGATGTATTTGTCATGGTGTTTAAGTAGCAACTGAAAGAAACCTACAGGGAATGATCGCAATATAATCGAGAGTTTATTATCTGTTCTATATCTCTTTGTCCCTCGCAATTCATATTGAACAAACGACTAGGGTCGCGCGGTTAGAGTCGTGTCAGTCGTCGCATAGGAATTACACCTTAAGAACGCGCCATAGGGAATAGTTCCATTAATTTTCATGTAAACCAGTAGCGGATACAGACGCGCGGCAAGAGTTGTTACAGTCGTCGCATAGGAATTACACCTTAACAATATATAATATACATAATGGAATACACTACAGAGTTTTAAGATTTTATGTACAACAACAATTATATATTCGAGTTATTAAACACAATTAGGAACATGTGAGATAAATCATGAATCTGTTCATTTTGAAACACTATCGATTAATAGAAGACGCCCTGCTTTGTATATACATCAATCGGCAACCTTCTGCTATATTCGGAACCATCGGTAATTGTAAGGTGGACAGTTCTACATATAGACAATGCCCATAATGGTATCGTATCATATCTCATAACGCCATTTGTCTGATTGTATGCTGTCTTAGAATTTTATTTTGAAGTGCCTTTGTGGCCCGAATCTAGAATTCCTTAGTTGGCAATTGAGCCGACTGCTGCAAAATATAGACTAATATTTAAGCATTTAACGGATATAGAAGTATTAAACGAATTAAGACGGTTAATGTGACAAACTTACATATTACCCTTTTCAATAAAAGGTATTAAAAACTAAGCGCATGGCAAACTTACATATGGCCATATACATATAACACCTCGCCGAACGAATTTACGAAGTAGGATTTTCATTGAACGACAAATCATTTTGTTTTTTTTACGGCTGATCAGTTTGTTGTCTATTTGAAAATACTTTATTATGGACATGCTGAACTATCTAAAACTTATTAGTTGGCTTATTATGGATTTGCAGAGAGAATTGCGAAACCGAGGATGGTGGATCTCTTACTTGATCTCAATTATATCTCATATAAAAAAAGTCTCTTTTCTAATGTACTCAAAAAACTTAAGGTCATGTTGAAGTAGTTTGTGAAATAACGAATGATATCTTTCATATATTTCTCGACTAACAAAACCTTAATTTATTTGGCATGTCTTCATTCTTAAGACATATCTTAAAACTGGAATTTTTCCAAATACACATAATGAAACATACAGTGCGTATAAAGCTCTACTATACACTAACAAACCTTTCCGATAATACTACTAAATGAAGTAATCTCTCGGTGACAACCTCAACAGCCAATTCCTTTGAATTAGGTATGATGAACAAAGCCTGACGATTGATGTAGGTCCCACTGTGACCGTAGCCTAAAGCCGGAGATACACATGCCTGTACCCTGCACAATAGCAAATCAGCTCCTTGCCAGCTACTATTACAGGTACCTGTTAAATGACATGCATGTAGCTGCCAAGCAAGAATTTTGCACATACGAAGATAGCCGAATGATGTTATACGAAGATCTAAGAGTATATTATTATTTTTATATCGAGCCTGGTAATATCTAGTTACTTTTTCATTATAAACCTAGGAACTTTTTAAAATCTAGTTACATTTTTTTTAATTTAAAAATTCAAATTTCGCGTCGCGCCAAATCTCAAATTCGAAATGTCCTGTCGTCCGACATATTGGATTTTAAATCGACTTAAGAAAGCAAGTGTGTGTGTGTGTTATGTGTGAGACCCTCTCTAGACTGGTTGACTGATTATAGTTGAAACGGGACGTATGCATGTTGATTTCAATCCATTCTATGCCTATCACATCACATTATCGCAAACAATTGGAACATATTGTGAAATCGAAAATTTTCCTACTCTAAATATGCATATGATTCACTAGTTAAAAATTTTAAGGGTTATTTCCCATTTAGTTCTGGCTGGGATTGCATTTTGCAAATGGTTATCTTCTCTTTTAATTTTGTCTTCAATTTTTGCTAACAATTTATCAAATTTTACAGGAAGCATTCTTAAATGGTCTCTATAAGCACCTATATCTTCTTATCGCATTTCTGCAAGCAAACAATTACTTGCTCCAAAAGTTTCCTTTATATTAATCCAATCTTTCGTCCAAATATGTCTTCTTTTTCTTTTCCATTTTGGTCGTATTAATTTACCTATCCATTCTCTTGCAAGTAACAATATTATACTATTCAATTCACTTCGTATGATTTCCATGTTATTCACTTGTGAAAACTTAAGAACTTATAAAAATGCTGTACAGGCAGTTGGTAGCGTTTAAGCGTGTTACGGACTCTCTGTTTCAAATCACAAATGGCTTTACAGGCATGCCACGAAGCAGCTTGCATGCAATTTTACTTGCAACTGTATTATCAGTGTGTCATTTACTGGGACATGCCATTTTTTGGCATACAGGCTACTTCTACAATTTGTTGGTATGTGGATCTCCGGCTTTATATGTAGACATCAGTACGGTACTTGAATTTCCGATTAATCTGAAAGTAGCTGCATATAAGCGCAAAGGTTATATATAACCTCCATCGTAACAAATTAATATTGTAGGTACTTATGGTATTAGAATATGAATGGAATAATATATTTGAAGCAATAGATCTACTTTATAAAACTACTTTATTAAAAAAAGAAAAACGGATTCAAAACTACAGTGCACTATACAATGCAATTAACACCTGCCAGACTACACTACACACACATATACGTACTACCAACATTTAATTCTAAGTAAATATATATATAATAATAATAGCTTAGAAGTTATTACTAGTAATCGAAAAAATTACACATTTATATGTAAGTACCTATAAGCTACGAGTATCATATTAAGTAGTCTAAAGTAGAAATACATAAAGAAATGAAACAAAAAAAAAAACAAAAACAAAATTTAGTCCGTAAAGCAACAGGATGATATTTCTATTATTACTTTACATGTTAGTTTTGTACATAAAAAAAGCTACAAACAAAAAATCTAAATTGTTCGTTAGAAATTAAAACACAAAAAATATACGGCTTAGAACAAATGTACTAATACAATGTATTTACATAGTTTTGGACAAGAAAAATTAATAGTGAATCATTGTTTGTTCCTATTAATAATAAAGATAGAAATTTAAAAGGTATTAATTTATATAGAAATAGAAATTTAAAAGGTATTAATTAGTGAAAGATTTATAACTTACACATGTAACGAAATGCCCACAGATCTGAAAAGTCAGTTATCGGGTTGTTTGTTGTTGATTTTATTTGGTATTTTGATCGATCATATTTTGATTTAGGATAAATTTGACACCTTACAGACATATTTAAATATATGTGTATATGTCTATTTTTGTTCTAAGTAATTCACATTTCATGTTAAAGGAATTAACAAGCAAGGAAATATTTCCTCTCACCATTTACAGCGTATCAGACAAGGTTTAGTTGTTACTATATATTACCCCTTGGACCTATCAGCAGACATACAGAATTTACCTTATATAGAATTTGCATTATATTATTCAGAGAAGGTCTGATATTAAAGCTGATTTTATAAGATGGTTAATTACTGTTTTGAAATTTATATAATCATTTGTATCTTTGAAAAATTTACCCCACTTGGGAATCGAATCCGAGTCTCCCGGTTACCACTCAAGTGTCCTGTCCATTAAACTAGCGGGGCATGTATTTCAAAGAACAAATAATTTTTATATGCTTTAAACATATGTAACACTACTCTACGATATGTAACTTCTAAACAAATATTGTGGTGACGACATTACCTTCAACTCAGTATTCATGAGTTTTCTCAGATAGGTGACACCACGAGTCTTGTTTGTTCTCATAAATATTAATATCTATTGAATGCCTTATGTTTGACCAACAATTGTACATAAATGCGAAAGGTTAATGAGTAACAACAACTCGATGTATATACAATTTAATAAAAATTTATTCCGCACGGGAATCGAATCCGAGGTAAATTTATTAAAGATACAACTAATTATATAAATTTCAAAACATTATATTAAATTAAATACACATCGAGTTGTTTCGCATTTATTTTCTATTGTTGCCGAATATAAGGCATTAAACAGAAATTAATATTTATGAGATCAAACAAGACTGTGGTGCTACAAGAGTGTGTGTGAGATTGTGGTGCAACCTACCAGAAAAATGTATGATTAATTGCGTTGGAGGTAATGTCGAGCACCACAATACTTGTGGTGCATATCTTTAATTCATATAAAAATATTTTTTTTGAAATTCATGCCCCGCTAGTTTAATGGACAGAACAGAACACCTGACCGACAAATGACACAAATGATTATATTAATTTTAAAACATTATATTAAATTATATACACAACGAGTTGTTGTTACTCACTAACCTTTCGCATGCTTAATTACATTTATTACTATATGTAACGCTAAACCCATAAGAAAGGAAATACTGGTTAAGGGATTACTACCTTGGCCTTCTAGCTAAAAGTCGGATCCGGCAAAGCTAAAAGCCTTTTTCCACGAGAATAAAACAACAAATTCCATGAAAACACAATTTTTTTAAGTATAATAATTAAATAACTGAAGCAATCAATATATATCCGACGAGACCAGATCAGACTGGAAGCTAGCCAGCGAGAAAATGCCGCTAGCAAGAATAGTAAAAGCATTAGGAAGTGGATGCTAGTAAATTCTCTTAGTATAGCTCCTGAAAAAACTGAATCCTCACTCTTGGACAGAAAATTTGTCCTAGTGGAATCAACTAACTTATCATCACATCCCATTAATGAATCTACAAAAAACTGACGTTACTATCGCGTTACATTCCCAAGAGTTGTTTCAGATTATAATTGAATGGGTTGCATTGCTTTGATAGATATGGAGATCAATCATTATCAATTATAATGAGCTTTAACTGTTGTATGTAGTAGAAATTAAAAAATCTCTGCAAAATGCGATTGAGATAAAATTGACTCATACAAGAATTTATAAATCTATATTTAACATTTAATTCAGTTACTATTTTCATTATTTGAAGAAGTTAAGGTAATTATAAACCATAATAATTATAATATAACTATAATAATATATAATTACATATGATTTTAGTCCTTGAAATGAGTAATTCTATATTGTAATCATCACTAAATTTTTCTCGCCGTCTTAAAAACATGATGTAAATAAAACTATATAAACCATAATATTATGCATTAGTACATGTTTCTAAATCGTGCCACCAAAATAAAAAAAAAACATGGAGGAACGAATTAAAATTAAAATTTATTTACTTTAGTAAATTTATATGTTAAAACATTAATTAGTTTTTTAATGCATGCGCTTTCTATTAATTATTTCAAAGCTGTTTTTATCTATCTATCTTTAATAAATATATATTTTTAATATTCTTGAATCTCTCAAGTGCAGCATATTAGAAATATAAAAATAGAGGGCCCAATCTACAGCTATTCAACATTATTGCTGTTATTTTATGTCTACAAACTACAATCTAAGAAAAAAATTCGACTATCCTATTCTTACCGCAAAAAGATGAATTGTTTTATAAGATTTGATAGTAATTAATACAACGTTTTTAATTTTTTTAAATATTAATTATTCAATAATTTTTTTTGTGAAAAGATAGTTTTATAAAACATATTAGGAATTTTTATTTGGCACATTATACAATATTAATTTAAGAAATATTCAGTAACATTTGTTCCTTTATTTTATTTTTTACCCCAAACCTAACAATTATCACAAGGTCCAGAGGTAAACTATTTGTTTCTTTTTTATTTAATTTTAGCTTAAAATGCGGTAAAGTAGGGCGACAAAATAAATTCTATTAAAAAAATTGTATTTTTTTTTAAATTAACGTCGACTTAATATCTAAAATCTTTATAATTATTATAGATTTATTATAATGACAACATTAAACAGTCTATTCTAAAAAAAGGTTATGTTGAAACTTTTTAAAGAATTTATTTTGTCCATAGTCTATGATATCACACTTAAATATAGTGTGTTTAATATTATTAGATATATATATATATATATATATGTATTATGAATAGATTATGTAGATAAGTATCGTTTAATAATTGTTATTAAAAGTCCGGACAAAAACCAATCAGAACATATATTCTTTAATTTCGGGTAAAGATTTCTCTGAGAGACTATTGCTTACTGATGTTTAGTTTTCTGTGGTATATTTGTACTATTTTTTTTAAGTTAAAATTTAATAATGATGGATGCCATACCTTTAAATTACTATACTATAGTAAGTAGTGGAGATCAAAAAAAAAATTGTAACTAAACTGAAAATTCGTCACGAAGTTATCTTTAATATTGTTTTATGGTAGCTGATTTCTTGACTAATAATCCAATAAAAGTCACTAGCATTCAGATAGGAAAACTTTATTGTATTTTTAACATGAGCTTTCGTTTCAGTGTTTAGTTGTTCATGCTGAAAAATTCGATGGATTTTTACCCGATGAAAATGTTGTATTTGCTTCAAAGTATCACTATCAAGATATCATGAATAAACAATGTTCACTTCTTGGTATAAATGTAGATGAGAAGTTAATGTGGAACAATCACGTTAGCATTTGTTATATATTTCGAGGGATAAAAAACACTATTTTATCAAAAAATATTTTGAAATTAATGTATTACAGTCTTGTAGAAATAACGTTCAAAATTTTATTAAAAGAAAAATAAAATATTGGTCTGTTATATATCTCTTCTTCATTGCATTTGTTTTTTGAAGTAAGAATTTACAGAAAACAAAATTTCATCGCATATAGCTAGTTTTAACGGGATCTCTGCGTACATAGATAGTTAGGTAGTTTAAATTTGTTATTGCCTGTAAAACCAGAGTTCAAAGGCATTTACACATATCTTGGTCTTCGGGGGTGGATACTTTCTATACATGTATGTGTGTGTTGAGATTTGTTCCAGATGTGTTATTAAAACACAATCATTGTACATTTTAGCTAAACAAGTGCCCTTAATATTTTTACATTGGTTTTGCCACATTTTACATATATTGTTTCGTTTAAATTCCAGTGTTCTCAATCGATTATTTGGAAGTACACAATTGTTTGCCATTTTGCTTCGATTCTCATTTATTTGCTTGGTGGATTCAATTTAACTGCTTTATAGTGTTACAAAATGTCCATTGATATAGCCCAACTTCGTGCCGCTATGCAATTCAAGCGGGTGAACTAGCTTTCATAGATGAGACAAACTCAAAAATGTAGGGTTCGTGTTCGTGCGCACATTTCTAATGTCAAATTACCAAATATGTGTCTTCCGGTGTTTAATGGAAACTTGAGCGATTGGTTGATATTTATTCATTTGTTTCGCACGTTGGTGGGTAGTAATCCGAATTTAATTAATGCTGAAAAACAGCAATATCTGCTCGCCTTGTTCATAAATACAGTAGTCGGATTCCAACTATCCGATTCTCTTTAAAGCTCTAACTGATCGTTATGAAAATAAACGTGTGCTCGCCACCAATTATTGGGATACGGCTAGACATCATCTGGTAAAACCCAATCACAGCAACAGTCATGGAAATCGTTTCACGTACTGTGTATGATATACTTCATTTTTGGTTAGATCATCATCATATATTGAAACTTACAGCAAGAACATTGTGACTTGTGAAATAAAAATGTAAAAGACAATACGAGAATATGGGAAGATACATCTGATACCGTTACAGTGCCTCTAACCGAAGTTATAAATATAAACTGTTTGGAACTTTTGGATTCGACCACAAAAAATAGAGAAGAATGGAAACAGTGCGATTATCTTCAGGATCACATGTAGTCAATGATTCAACTGAAGATAATCGTTGAATCATTAGAACAAGATGTTTGCAAATTGGCCGCAGCAAAGGAATTTAAAAAATAAAAGAAGATGTTCCTGTCAAGATGTCCCATTTGTATAGCGTCGATTTGGCGGGAAGTGAAAGTGTTGATAGTGTAAAGCTACTGGTGTGCAATTAAAAACGAAAACATATTTACAAATCATTGTCCACATTGTCACGCGCAGTAAATCAATTCAGCCGTAAACAGGAGAACATTTGCTATAGAGCTTCCAAATTTACGAGAATTCTATTAAAAGCGTCAGGTGCGCTCTTATATTTTGATATAATTTTTAAAGCATAAATCATCATCCACATAATTCTATGCAATCATTTTTTTTTTTTTTTGAGAAAAATCTATTTTGCAGAATGTTGGCATAAACCAAGTTGGGAAAAGAAATTACTAAATACTTAAACGTTCCAAATCCGGTCATAGTTTACACAGGTCATAGTTTTTAAGGATCTCGGCGAAGAGCTATCTTAATAATGATTTTGATTAAAATAACTATAACATCGTAAAACAAGTAAAGTACAAACCTCGTAAAGACTGACACTAGTGCATTATTTTGTGGTACCCGTTCTCAATATACTAATCTATAATATTCAAGTCACAAAACGGTGAAAAAATTGATATACAAATGTAAGTAACAGTCATTTCATATAAAAATTGTTATCAAGAAATATATGCCACAATTTTACAAGTGTATCATCTCTGGAGAAAATATACTTAATATTGAGAACTTATTCCAAAATGGATAAAACATTACGTAAAATATTGAATATGAGAGGATTTGGATTATATAACTCGTAAAAAGTATTTGTCCGGACATTAGTTAATAGGATAACAATTTAAAAAAAATATCTTTCGTATAAATAAATATTGCTTTTCATTAGTGATTTTTTAACTGCAACCATTTTGTTTCTCAGAATAAGAATTTAGAGAAAATCTTTGAATAGTTCATACGAAAGATATTTATCGAGATTAATTAGTAATATGAGTTTCTCCGAGTATTTTTATCCTAATGTTTATTATATAAATTAAGTAACTTAGATTGAAATAAATTAGTAAATACAATTAACCCGGGAACGTCAGACTCATTGGTCCACAAATCACATTATATTGAATTCAGATCTACTTCTATTAGATTAACAATATTAAAGGAATGTGAGCAAATATACATATTATATTATTTAGTTTAATACGTTTTTTTTTTAAATAGTCATATTAAGAGCACTCTCTGAGCCATATTATATTTCTATATGCATAAAAATAAGACTTATCGCGTGAAAATTATTTGCTGGAAAATTAGATATCTTATAATATATATTGCTTAATGATTTGAGTTTGCTATATCTATGACATCGTCATACATGTCAAGTTACTCCGATATAGTTTAAAATGTGTGATCGTAAATAATTTGAAACATGAATATATGTTAAAAAGTGGAATACAATATTTTATCATATGTATCAAGGGGGTGCCCGGGGGAAAAGGCTTTAGCACGATGGATCATCTCCAGGTCATGCATATGCTGATCGAGAAGACAACGGAATATAACATCCCGCAATAAATCGGCAGTAAAAAGGTCTTAAATATGGGCAGTATTATCAGAAATGGACAAAGCAAGAATTGTGTTTCGATACTCCAATCTCATTTAGCACATCTACGAGAATGCTAGACTCCAAGTCAAAATAGAAGATGAGCTAATCACAGAGAGGATCTCAATCGAGAAAGGGATTCAACAAGGAGACCCAATCTCTCCTAAATTATTCACCCCCGCTGTAGAGGACGTTTCCAAAACTCTCAAATGGAAAGAAGAGGCATAAAGATAGACGGCATATACCTGAGCCATCCAAGGTTCGCCGGCGATATCGTCCTCATAAATAGCAATCCCGAAGAGCTGATGAACATGCTCGAACAACTAGAGGAGACCTCTTTAAAGGTGGGACTGAAGATGAACATGCAGAAGATTTTAAGCTTTGAGACAATCTAATGCACGATTAAACAAAATACCCCGGAAGTGGTTGCCCACTGTGTAAATCTCGGTCAAACTGGGGAAAGAAAACCAAATGACAGAAATAAATAGGAGAGTGGGATTTACGTGGGCGGCTTTTCGAGAAACTTGGCTTCATTTTCAGGGATCGAGCCATTAACTTGAAGAGGAAGGTATACGAGTTATGTGTGCTACCGGTAGCAATTTACGGCCTGGAAATCAAAACGCTCACACAAACCGAGTACCAACAGATTTCGGGTGTGGCAAAGAGCAATGGAAAGGGCGATGCTGGGAATCAACATACGGGATCGAGTAGAAAACGAAGAGATCTGACAACGGACTAAGGTGACAAATGTAATAGGACGGATTGCCAGCCTGAAAAGCCATTGGACAGGACACGTTGCAAGGCAGGACAAGACGAATCGTCCAATAGAGACCCAGGGCCACAAAGAGCAGAGTGGGAAGACCGTAACTGAGATGGCTGGACGATATTCTGCTCAGCTGCATGAAAGAAGTGACTACAGAAGAGTGAAAGATGACAGGCTGAGGAAGAAGAAGAATCATTGTTTACTAAGCGGCCATAATACATTTGACAACTGTTATATTACTTCATATATCCATGCATATAAACGTTTAAGAGGTAAGACAACGTAGCCGCGTTTTAGTCAACATATATTAATTTTGTCATTTGAACATATTTTATTATTTCAAAGCATTGAAAATTCAAAAACGTATATTTTTAAAAATAATTTTTTTATTTTCAGTTGTTTAAGTTTCGTGAAGGTTGCGTTTATTGTTTTTTCTTTAAGGTATTTAGTTAGATTAGCTTTGGTTAAGTTAGGTTACGATATTTTATTCATGTTAACATAGGTGTGTTAGGTTAGATAGTTTAGGTTTGCTTATCCATAAATATAAAGAAACATTAAATTACGCCGCGTAGTATGTTGATTATCTCAGTATATAAAATTAAGTGTAGCAACGTTTAGTTTTTGAAGGTTTATACGCATATAATGAACGATGACAACAATTGTTAAATACCTAATTATGGCCGTTTAAGATATTATAAAAATATGAAAAGTTAATAATTTTTTACGTGAATTATTTAAAAATTCACGTAGGATTATCGTCCGTATCTCAATCTGTTCGTAAAGTAATGAGAAATAAATGGTATATTGTAAATTAAGGTAAATGTGTATTAACGATGTACATTTAGGTAACCATCACCACACTTTCAACTGGTTTCAAAAAACATGTGTTTAAAACACATGACGGGAAAATACATATAATTATAAATAATTATGATTATGAAGTATAATGATAATAATTTGAGGTATAAATATTGATGTTTTGTACAAACACCACTTTGGAATAGCAAAATATAAATAATCTAGCATTTGCTGAAACTTTAAAAACCTGTGTAAAATGATTTTACGAACACTAGCTACTAAAATAATTCCTCGTAAGTCTTATTTTTATACTAATTCATGTATGCAAACTTCAAAGTAATCTGTTAAGAAAAGTTCGCTATCGATTAATATTAACCTTTATAAAACGCTTGTAATAAATCCAAATAATTTGTTCCCATTATTTAAAAGCAATTCTTACTATAGGTACTTATATGAAATATTTTCCATTTAAACTTGGATTCGATGTAAGTTTATTGTTTACTATTACTCAAATTCACCGAACAGTGGTATAACTTATTTTGCAGGATCTTCTTATAGTATTACAGAACCAAAAATCAATTCTTTTGCTTTTAAATATTTATGTTAGGACGCACAATCATGTTTTCCAGTTAAGTACTTAATGTGTTAATGTCTTAAATGCTGCGTCAAAGTGATAACATATGTTCAAAGTAATTTTGGTGGGCAAAACAGAATCTGGTTATCTATTTGAACTTACAAACATCAAAGGAAATGTACCGACTTTATGTTGATTGAGTAATCAGGATTTAACAAAAAATATTGATGTAAATATAAAAAATAACAAGGATCTAGAATGAATATGAGAATTATGGAACAAAAAATATTTCAATTCCAAATATACTGTAATTTATAGCGCAGAACGGAAACCCTTTAAGCAAATGGTCAAATAAGATTACTTAAAAGTAATTTTTGTCATGAAAATTACACAATGTGAACATATGAATTAAAAAAAAACATTACCAATTATGTTTATAAAAACTAGTAATTGCTTTTAAATAATTTGAATTACAGGAAACTGTACATTACTTTCTATTACTTTCACATTTGAACATTTCCTTTGATAATATATTGGTCGCAGATTTTACAATAATTTTAGTAATCAATTCAATGTATAAAATTTATAAAGAATATGTTGACTAGATTTGTAAAATATGTAACTTTAAATGTGTTAATGATATTATTATTTTATTGTATACCTTAAAATTAATGAATTACGTCGTTATCTTCACCAGTTAGATTGTTTTGTTATCTAATAAGGGCAAGAAATATTGGTGTCTGAGATCTATTACAGTATAAATATCTTAAAATCTAATTTAAAAATTACGAATAAACAAATATAAGACTCATAACGCAGCTATAGATATTACTAAGTGACATATACTGGATATCTTATAAGTTATTAAAAAAAAAGTTTCGTATCTTCGTATCATTCGGTTCTTTTTTTCATTAATTTCCGAATAAAGATTAATGAATGTTGGCAACGTGATACTAAACTTTCGATAACGGATACGGCAGCCAAATAAAAAAACAATGTCCACAAGAAAATCATTTATAAATAATGTGACCCAGAACTGACCTCGATATATAGATCTATATCATAATCATACGACTTCTGGCGTTCAATTTTAAATAACAATTTTCTTTTGAAAAGATATGAAAGGTACTAATCATTTATTTGTAAACATTCAATGGATTTCAACGATGTTGTGCATTATGAACAGTGTTGAATCCCCGGGGTAAGGAAATTCCCTGGGCTATAAAATGACCCCCCCCCCACCCAGAAGTTAATCTATGACATGATGAAGAAGTAAAAACAAACATTAACTGTTACATAACCTAAACGTCACCTTCGGTTTATGTAGTTCCCGAGGCAAATGTCTTGACTTCAAAGAGTTTTAAAAAACGGTCAAAAAATTCCTTCTACGAAACGCACTTACAGAATTTACAGAAAAATGTCATACAGAATTTCTAAATTTAAAGGAGTAGCCTGACATGGATTGGTTCGCCTGATAGTTGGGGGATCCTGGTCATTGGTTGGATAGTAGTATCAGATCATATGTTATACTTGCACATTATTATTATCTATATGAGTAATACTGTTACTATTGTATATTATATTCTTTCTGACCTGTGTAACCTGTGATTAGCACAAATAAATGATTTGATTTAAAAGTCTTATACAGCAGCGTGTATATAATATATGAATCTTAAACATGAATAATGTGGATTTACAGAAATACATAATCTTATTTTACTTGTATCGTATACAGGCTTGATATTGGAATCTTGATTGGAATGTAGATTTTCAATTTCCCTGAGTAAATATGTGATTTACTAATTTATTCTATGCATTTTCCGTCCAATGACGTATTCTTTTAAATTAGATCCGAATACACTTCGAATGACGCAATACTCAAATCATGATGTTCTTAAAATCTGACTAGTTTTTTCCTATAAATTTATAAATTACGTGTTTCTGATTCTTGTACCCAATCTGGTCATTATCAATCGATATATAATTCCAGTATAGTGTGTATATCTATCAAAAATGAATTAAAAAAAGCAACTTCTATTTTCTCAGACGATATCCCTATAACGACATGCACATACAGGATTCATTTGTATAATTAAAATATTTCAAAATTAAAATCATATAGTTTTTGCATATTCAATTAACTACCTATTTCTGTCATATACGAAGAATTGTAGTTTTACATTTTTCATATGTGGAATTAACATTTTAAGAAAAATGTACAAATTATTCATATCTCTGCGGCATTTGCATGATTTTATGTGTCAGTGCTAACCGTGGTTGATAGATTTCCGTAATAAAATCCTGTGGGACAATAATTTCCATGATAAACTTTTATATTTATTCGAATTTCGAAAGATTACAGTTTTCCATATACAACTTTTTTTATATGATTAAAATGAAGTAGATGGAAAGTCCTCTAAAATGGACGAAACTGCATCTAGTTCTAAATAACCATAAATAAAATTATTTATTTTAATTTTAAGAAATTAAAACAACGATATTTAGTAATGTCACTGGTTTATCTTAATAGCTGCCTAAAAAAAATCAGTTTTATAAAATAATCGGATAAACGCTCTTATCGTCCATTTATTTTCTGTCTATTAGAGTTATTATTTGAATCAGTTAGGTTTGAATACAAAAACACAAGATTTTAAACATAAAATATGTTAGGGATGCTAAAAGATATTTTAAAAGCCCATCATTATGATAAGACATAGAAGAGCAATGTTTGTTTCATAGTATTCAACGTATGACACTAGCAATGATGATTCAATAAAATAATAAGTCCATATGTAACTTAAATACAGTTTTTAAAAATTGTACTACTTACAAGTAATTATGATTGATACCAAACTCATTTCACGTAAACACAGATTTAAATTAAATAGTCAAACTGGAAAAGACGTTAGATATTAGTTTTAATTGCTATTTGTGTAAAATATTCCTAAAATTCGATTGTATAAACGACTCTTATGCTAATGTGAAAGTACTAGTCAATATTAATACTGTTTTATATAAAATGTTATACATACAGATTATTTTCAAACTTGGAAATGCTAATTATAGACAACATTATTAATTAAAAAACAAAATGAAAATAGTTCGGCTATGCTTATACCTGATTCTGTAAGTAAATAACCTTACAACCATAGGCCGTAAATAACCTAAAAACCATATACGAGTGGTTCAGAACAGGACGACTTGACGGTCGTGATCTTGAGAAAATTAATCATGTACAGTTACCAATGTTTTTAATTGTCTATTGGCAACTAAAAACCTTGTTTAATAATTTCATAAATTTCTATTTTTTTGTTGATATTACAATGAGAACAATGATGCATTTGTTTTTCTACTTGTATATTAGTGTTTTTCATATTTGAAGTTATGACCGAATGTGCAAACATTAACCTTTTTAATTCAATTACCTTTATTTATTCAAATATGTGGAGTATGGATAAAAAAGATGTACAATGTGTTTTATTTTTTTGTAAATGTGAAGTTGATTGACGTAATAACCTGAATATTCAACTCATTGAATAAGAAGCTTTTTTGCAAACTCGCACCAGAATTCGTATTGCATAGTTGTATTTCGATTCAAAGCATGAAGATATGAACAGAACAAATGACTTAATTGCTACCGATGTGATGCGTGTTGTATGCGATTGAGTGTCAAGTCGTCCTGTTCTAAAATCTTCCTGTGATACATCCCATTATCATTGCTAATCGCCCGCATGGTGCAATAAGAATATTTATTTTGGCTACATGAAGATCAGTATTATACATTAAATGATACTAAACAATACGCATTTTATTTGTATTCCAAGTTGGAAGATAAAACAACTGTATGCATTATAATCCCTGATTTAAATGTAGTTTATAAACAAAGTATTCTATTTTGGAGTCTCGTAACGCGTCCAATAATATAAAGATTATGCTGATAATATGTCAAAATACAAAATTTGCCAGTTATGAGCGTTCGCTAATCATCAAAAACGTCAAATCAAAAAGACCTGACAGTTTACCAAGAGAATGTGTCATTCCTCTTGTAAACTTTAGACTCCCATTTATTGCTTAAATGCAAGGAAAATAGGACAAAATATTTGTAGATATTGTCCACGGATGAACTGCGGAAATGGAACCTATTGACTGAATATATAATTATATCTCACGTAATCTAATTATAACTCTAAATATTTTCACAGTGCATTAAGGAATAATATTCTATTTCATTCGTCATATTCGTTGTTATATTATACTATTACTTCAAAAAATTGTAGATCGTAATAAATAAATATTTAAATAAAATACAAGTAGAGAATATTAACTTTGCTGTACCATTTATATTTGAAATCCTAATACACTAAATGTCTCCATGAAAAACAATACACTACACTGAGCCACGCCACTTTCCATTCGGAAATGAGCCAAATAGTATTACTATCTAATTACATTTTATTTTAACGATCTTTGATATTTGTATGAAATATTTGATATTTATAATGAGAAGAAACAAATAGATTAAAGACAAAGTGTTCCGGTAAATCAGGATGTTAAAATTTTGTCAAGTACAAAAAAAATAATATTACAACATACAAAAAATAGTCTGTTAGGAAAAAATTCATTTAACACAGACAGAAAGACGCCAGAAGAACCCAGAGATATTTCCAAGAGTGTAAATTATTTCGAGAAGAATGACTTGTTTGTCGCTCATCAATACGGGTACAGAAAGAAAGAAAATATTACAGACAGCATTTTATATTTAATCGACATTTTGAAGGCATTGAAAACAGAAACTTTTCAATTTCATATTTCTGTGATTTAAGCAAGGCTTTTGACTGCGTGTCACACGAAATTCTTAATAAGAAATTACAACTTTATAATTTCGAAAACCTCGGCGGGTTATTGTGAATGGATGTGTATCCGAAGGAGTAGTAAATATAGGAGTCAACAAAAGTTCAATAGTGGATCGTGTTTTATTTCTCATTTTCTTCAACGACGTCATTACTGTGGTTGGGCCTCCGCAATGTATTCTTTTCGCAGATGACACAACCCCCAAGGTGACAGACAACAACCTAGCGAAAGTCAAAAGAGAGACAGAAGATACGTACTCGAAAGCTTTGCAATGGTTTATGCCAAATAAGTTACATAGAAAAGAGGAACAAACCTCAAATTAAATTTTTCGCTAGAGTCGAAAATGAGATAGAAAGAGGTAAAATTCATAGGTGTTTGTATCAGTTCATTCCTAAATTCGGATCATATAAATTAGATTGCAAAAAAACTTTCAAGCTACATTTTCCTATTGTGCATGCTGCTAGTGTTTGTAATCGGACTCACTGATAACTTGCTATTACGCTCTGTGTCAGTCGATAATGAGCTATGCAGTTTTCACCTGGGGACAAGCGGCACAAACAAAACGTATTTTTAGTCTACAAAGAAGAGTGGTACGAATTATAGGTCTGAAATATAGAGATGATTGTCTACAAACCATCGAAGACTATGAGATTTGACATTTTAAAGCATATATTCTTCCCGGGTATCACCGTCAAACAAAAACATTAAAAGGACCCATATGAGATCAGAGATATGGCACAAAATTATTTCAAGATAAAAATCATAAAATGGCTAAAGTCTAAAGCATTCTACTCATTGCAAGAATCCGGGAATGCTGATTTCAAAGTTTTGCAGTATATAAGTCAAATTGTGATGTAATCTTGAAAGATATTTGTTTTAATTGTAATACATGATTATTTAAACACTTTTATCTATTCAGCTATTTAATTCAAGGCGATTGTGAAACCATTGTGTTGGCTGCTTTAAAGAATTATCATTATTATTATAAATAAAACATTTAAAGTAAGATTTATCAATTCAAACACTCATCAGTTTATATTTGAACACTACCATCCAACTTATAATACATGACAAAATATCTTTATTTTTATTTTATCCCAATTGATAGTACCAATTGAATAGTATCTATTTGATTGTACCAATTGATAGAAAAAAAAATCCAGCAAACTGTATCAGACAAAGAATATGCTGCGTTTTAAATTACATTCATTAGAAACATACATTTTACTATCAAACGATCATACATTTATAAGTCGTATAGAAGCAATTTAGACAAGTAAAACACTGGCATGAATTTAATTATTGTTAGTAACAGACTTTTTTATAACTAATAACATGTACATGTAATTATAACCATGTATTATAATAATATCTAGCGACAGAGATAGATATAATAGCACACCGTGATTTAGGCACAGGTATAAACACGCCAAAACTAGAGAACGTGAATAGACATCACAAATACATATTATCCATCTTCTGACACTGTATTTGAGATATATAAATATTCTCCTAATGCTATTTATATATACAATTATCGAGATATGAGTGTCATAAATAATTGGAAGTCCATCGGATGATATACATACCAACTATACACGAAAACCATCTACTTTTCTAAACATACGTATCTGGAGATTATAATATCAGAATTCCATGATCTAGAAGATCTCGAAATGTTGGGTATTTTATATCAATATTTTATTTCTAATTTGTCGAGAACTAATATATTGGATTTTGGTAAATGCAACTTTTAAAATTATTATTTTGAAAGATGATTTTAGTCAGTTATAAAAGCTACGTAAAAGATCAAATCGTAAAAGGTCCATAGTGTTACACCTCATTAAATAAAAGTGCGTTTCAAAGTCAAGTTATTTGAACTTGTAAAATTTTTAGTTAACGTAAACACCAAACTTAAAAAAATACTAGAAATAGTGTTATAACATATACCATATATTACGGACTATAAGATGCACTATTTTCTTTGAGAAATTGCCTTCAAAATGTAGGTGCGTTTGATACTTGAAAGTGATCTTAAAATGTCCAGTATTTGCTTTAAAATTCCCGCCAGTCTTAAAAATGGCCGTAGATTCGATTGCGCGAGAAACCTATCATTAAAGCCCAAAACTGGATTCAACTGGCAGCAATAGCGCAGCAGCGATGCGAGAAACATGAGTTGCGGGGGTTCACAAGCATTCTATGCCTATATCCCTCTCACCCCGTCGTCAAAAGCCATGTATCCTTGAATTGAAAGTGATTTGTGATATCGGTAATAGTACAATCTTTATGATAAAAACAAGTTTTGTCACGGAAAAAATAAAAGGCATTCATATGATGTAGCCATATGCCCACATCATATGGTGTATGATGTGGGCATCTGCTATTAGGGAACGTAATAGCATATGCAGAAGAACATGGAAACAGAGCTGCATTTCGGCCCCCCACCAACAGAAAAACATTCGCGACTGGCGAGTTAGTAAAGAACTGAAAAAAAATGAGAAAAAATGAGAAAGACCAAATGTGCAAATAGAGGAGTGAATGCAAAAAGACCAAAACTATCTAGAAGATGACGTATTGAAATTGTTTTAATGACACCATGAAAATGGAATTAGAATTAATATAAAATTGATCCAAATATACGGAAAACCAACATATCGCAGAAAATGCCACAAGAGTATTTCCATCGCTTTCTTATTCAACGTAAAAAAAAAGTGTGGAACTAAGCCAAATAGCGAATAAGAACGAAACTCCTCTGACATTTGATGTACCAAGTAACAAAACTGTTGCCATGAAATGTACTAAAATAGTAACTGTAAAAACATGTGGACATGAAAAATGCATAACATTGTTGTCCTTCCATGTTGTGTTGATGTTAACACAATGATCATTTTCAAGCGCAGAACAATCCGAAACCTTTTGAGATACCGCCAGTTACTGTTCACGTACATGACAAGAGTTGGATGGATGAGACTGGTATGAAATTGTGGATTCACAGTGTGGGAGGAAAGGAAAACTACTTTATTGAGGAATAGTTCACCCCTTGTGCTAGATCAGTTTAGTCAATTAAAAAGTCATTTGAAAGATTCTGTGAAAGAGAAATTGAGAAATACAGAGCTTGCTGTTAATCTCTTAATGTCTATAAATATATCTTTAGTGTATATGAGAGAGGAATGGAACAAATGAATGATTGATGAAACCCAACGAATTGACGCCGAAGGGTGCTTTGAAACAACCCACAATCATATAAGTGTGTCAGTGGATATAACTATCGCAGTTCAGAATGGTGTTGATATTATTATTAAATCTTTCAAGAAGTGCGGCATAAGTAACGCTTTCGATGGCAGTGTATGAAGAGAACGTCACCGATTATGACGCAGAGGAGGAAGAAGAAAGCCCAGATAACGATTTTCTGTGATTTGAAAGATCAGTTTGGTTTTATAAAGCAATGAAAAATAATTTTTTTAGTCATGGTAAAAATGTTATTTTTCAAGAAAATTAAGGTGCGTCTTAGAGTCCGTAAAATACGGTAATAATGTTAGATAATGTTGCAATTCCAGCCAGTTTTATTGAAAATCAATAATTAAAAAAGATATATTTCCATTGACTTCAAAGCTATCAAAAATAATCATACGAACGAAACAATTATCGTCTAAATCAAAGTGAAATATTTCGAAAAGTGATGGTACTAATTATGCATCATACAAAATATTGCAACTCCAAATTTGGAATTCAGTGTTAGTATCATACAAGACAACAAAAATTATATGAAAGTTCATGAACCACACTATTGTGTTTTATGATATGCTTATAATACACATTTTTTGAGTAAGTAACAATAAACAAAAAAGTGGAATGCAGAAAAGTAATGTAAATGACGTCAATAAAAAACTATTGTATATAAAAAGTCGTTGCACGCAATGTTGGGACCGAACACAAAAAATAAGTCATTTTAGGTTAAGGAAAAGATTTATATATCTCTCTTTCTATTTTCCTAACAGCACAACCAAATGAATTTCCTTTATAGCATAACTGCTTGCTGCCAAATTCAACAATCGCAAGCTTTCGGGTATGAAGACTTTGGATTTTATTCGGTTTCATAGTCTATGTGAATATTTTTTTATAGAATTTAAAAATCTTTTCATAGAATTAAAAATGTATTATCAATAAAAATTCTACCCGAATTTATCAAAATTCTCGAAAAGTAAAGAAAGTTTGTAAAACATTGTTTCTAATTGTTTCTAATAAAGAATTTAAGAATGTTTTACTTTTTTTCTTAATAAAATTTCAGAAATTAACTTATTACAATATTTAACAATTGCTATGTAGTTTTGAAATATTTGTGAAGAATTTCGTACTTTCATAATATTAAGGGGGTTTAGGCACTTGAGAAATCCTATTGAAAACTATGAATTCTCAGACCCTCTTTAATATTTTTTTTTGCGTCTTTTTACTGTTTTGATATATGTTCAACTTCAATTTGATAGTTTACTATTGATCAAAAATGCTTTTATTATATTTTGAATTGAATAATCAAAATTGAGACTTTTTATCAACCTTTGAACTTAAATAATAGCCTAAATTAATTTTTTTGAAAAATCCTTTTCTACTAAAGTACTTGTTTTTCTAAAGTACTTGTACAAGTACTTTTTCTACTAAAGTACTTGATGGATGTTGCTGATTTTTTTTAAATGCTTTTCAACTAGATGGGTTACAATATGATTTTTCAAAAAATTAATTTAGGCTATTATTTAAGTTCAAAGTTTGATAAAAAAGTCTCAATTTTGATTATTCAATTCAAAATATAATACTGGAGCACAGAGTTGGTGCAAATATAATAAAAGTTTAGTGGAAGGGGCGCAATATCGGCACAGTGAGTACTTCCATTTGCCCCAATCGATTATAGATGAAATCAAAGCTAAAATGAAATAAAAGATTTTAGAATGTTGATGTTCAAAGATCTTGCTGATCCGAAATTACTGAAAAAGTGTCTACACGGAAAAACTCAAAGTTTTAACAAAAACTTCGATAAACACACTTTTACTCATCGTAAACTGGTGAAAAGATGTGAAAATCTAAGTTAAATATTGTAGAATAATATAACATTCAAAACAGAAAATCGTTTTTTTTTTCAGTGCTTAAACCCCCTTAAAAGGCTATAAAGTTTTTCAATGATATTGGGGCTTTACAAAATATTCAAAAATAACGGTTTTATTTTGAATATTCCGCAAGTATGTTCTCTGAAATTTTTTTAATTTCTCTGAATATTTTCATAAATATTAAGAACCTTATTAAATATATTTTTAGTGAAATTTAAAAAAATCTGTGGTTGAAAATTTGTTGAAAGCTAAAGCTAAATAAATTAAATACAAAATTTCAAGATTCTTGAAATTAAAAAAAATCTGCAAAATTTATCTTTTTTCTTGAAAAACTTTGAATTAGATTTACCAGATCTCAAGAAACGTTTTGGTTTAAAAGATTTTTAGAATGTTGATGACAATATCAAATGAAAATCATCGGTAATTGGACATCAGGTTTTATTGAAAAAAACAACAACTCAGCAAACGTTTCGAGC
>WYDF02163800.1:0-22316 GCA_009867245.2 Adranes taylori
TGGTGTGGTGTGGTGTGGTGTGGTGTGGTGTGGTGTGGTGTGGTGTGGTGTGGTGTGGTGTAGTGTAGTATTGTGTGGTGTGGTGTGTGTGGTGTGGTGTGTGTGGTGTGTGGTATGGTGTGGTGCTCTGTTTGGTATCCTATTTCCTGATTGTGTAAAATGTATTTCTTTAAAATTCGTAAATTTCCCTGAAAATTTACAATAAATTGTTACAATTGTTCAATTATAATCAGTCATTTATTTTACTCTATCGTTAACATAAACATTACATACTATATAATTTATAACTCATGTCAATGACTTCTTTTACTAATTCAGGCGACAGTATAAGTAAATCCAACATTATCAATATGAGTTTAAAATAAAAAATTGATTTAAAAAAAAGTATAGATAGCAATATTTCAATTTAATTAATGTCTACATGCTGCTAGTCCCTTATTAACTTAACAAAGTACATTAATACAATATAACTTCAATTTTAAAATTCCCCCGTTTCATATATCAGTAATATAATAGACATCATTTATATAATACGAAAAGTGCAAAAATGCAAAAAAGACTAATTTAAGCATTAACTCCAATCTGTCAGTTGCTAATTAGCGAAATAATTAAGAACGACAATAACATTTTTCACGTTTTCGAGGTGGAAACTACCCGAAAAATAAAAACATCCGCCGAAAAAAAGTGTTGAGAAATTAACGCATCATACATAAAAGATGAAAACCATGAATTTTAAAGCAGTTTTATTATGTTTTTCTGTCGCCACCCCATACAATATAAGCATCACGTATTCCGCATACGATCAAGAGTGGAAGTATCAATGACAATAATCATGTTCTTTTATTTCATGGTCAACGATCTTCTGTTAGAATCAAACACGTGGTACAAATTATTCGTTTTAAACTTTCAGTGGTTCTAAAACGTAGTAGTGCCCTTTCTCTGACTCATTTTTTAAATAAATTTATTCCTTGTACAGTCAAACTTTGATAATTCGAACGTCTGTAACTTGAAATCATGTTTAATTCCTTCCGTCTTTTAATATTTATAAAGAGATCAATGTATTACAGCCATGATTAATTCGAATTTTATTTTGTTTAATTCGAAATTTCGTACAGTACAGTACTGTTGTTTTGCTTCTATTTAGTTTGCTTGCATCTTTCGGAATGCATTTCGATGTTGATTTTCAATGTTACCTTGTCAATTAAATTGTGATACATGTACCGTAGATATAGCGTTCGCGTAATTTCTCTGCATCTTATTAGGCATCGTCAAATGTTAAAAATCCTTTATACGTTACTAACATTAAGTACAAAGCTAGCAGTGATTAAAAAATTGGAAAAAGGACTTTGGAAAATAACTCTTATATCACTTTATTGACTTATATGACAAACAAAGACAAGATGTTGAGAATGGAAAGTGAGAGTAGAAAAGTTAAGAGAAAAAGGACCTTACAACCCTGTACTGTGTTTTTAAATTGTTTAAATAAGCACGAAATAAGAAAATTCCAATTAGTGATTTTAATATGAGAGCCATGGATGAACAGTTCTCCTCTGCATTAGGTAATCAAGCGTTCAAGTCGACACAGTTTGGTTGGTCGGTTTTATATATAGAAACAATATCATTCTTTTCAAAGCAGTTTTCAACACTTTCAATAAATACGTCATGATAAATTTGCTATGTGTAAATACATAGTTCATCGATACGTTTGCTTGATCTTGAAACAATTTTATTTGCTGCATCAAGGCCTAGTAACACACCTAAATATAGTATGTTATTAATTAGAATTATTGAAATGTGATTCAAATGTGACGTCTATGTAAACATACAATATTATTTGCTTTAATATAATTAACGAAATCTTTTCTACGATAATTAGATAGCAAAATATTAATTTTGAATTTAATGAAATTAATAAAAGTGAATAAAGTTTTTTCTTATAAGTTTCTCTTCATCTTCTATAGTGGGATGTAGCTATCCTGTTCTAGCTATCCTGTTCTACATCCCACTATACATCCAGCTATCCTGTGAACAATATTTAAAAGAAATAATTGAAGATATGAAACTAAAAAAAAATTTATTAACTCGATGAGACTTTATCTTGAGGGCGTTCATTATAAATGCGTTTCAGACAAAATTCTTGCTTTCAGAGACCAAGCATGGAGTGACGGCTTAAAAAATTCGTTACTTGCTACAGCAAGTATGGATTGATCCAAAACTATGCCCTTCTTATTGATCAGCAAATCGGCCAATTCACACTATTTCAAAAACATTGTAAGCTTGTGGCCTACGAATTGTAATAAAAAGTTTCTGAAAAGTAGAAATTTGTAAAGAAAACACGAAAGATTCTCCTTTTTATTGATAATGGTTCAGCTTAGAACAGATTCCTACAAATGGAAAATGTGAAGTTTTTTTCCTGCCAACGTGACATCCGTTGTTCAACAGCCAATGGTTTAAGGCATCATTAAACACTTAAAGCTTTCTACAGGCGTTGGTTCAAAACATCCCCATCGGAGATTTTCGCAATAAGAATTTCAACATTCTTTAAGCTTCACGAATGTATAAGCAGTCAGGGTACAAAATTACTAACAGAACCATTATGATGTATTTGGACAAGGTGGGATTTGTAAAGCAAAAAACTGAAGAAGTAAAAGTAGTAGACAACTTTGACGGGTTCCAATTCTTGACTCTGCTAATGGGGAGCCTTAGCGACTTTCACAGATGGCGCAAACAAATATTTTATTTATTTCAGAATAAAAACGGCGTTCGGAAATATATCCTCGGGAAGGCACAGGTAGCTGCAAGTCCTACGAGTACACCAGTGGTTCTTGTTCTTGTGGGTAGCTATAATACACTTATCCACTAGTGAGTGAAACAGCATTAATGTTTTATCAAAACCGGCTATTGGTCTTTAATTAATAGAACCCGTAATTAGATGTCAATAAATCAAATTAAACTGTAGCGCATCCAAGGCGGTAAGCAAATTTAAATCAAAAACATGAATCAATGAATACGAAATGTTATATACAATATGCATAAAAGGGATGCAATAATAAAACAAAACAGTGTCAATGCGCGAAGCATGTAACAGCGGAGGATCATATAATGGGGGAGGCGGGGGTTTACTTTAGCATAATAAGTTTGAAAGTGGTAATGACAGGAATGCTAGAAACCACTATAGTTCACGAGCACTGCGGTTCACGCTTAGGACTGCCGTTACCAAGTGAATAAGACTAGTCGCAGTTGACGTTTTTTCATACTAGTTGTGTGGGAAGTATGAAATGTGGAAGGAAAAAAACAAAGCTTACTCATCCGGATGTGGTCGTTCGCCGAAAATTCTTCGTTTAAAAATTGCGTTCACTAAAGCAAGTAAAAATATCTGTCTTTTTTAAAGCGTGAATTGTTAAGGTAGTACAAATGTTTGATTTAGTGTACTCTAATTGAAAAATGTAAATACGCATACGTAATACTGTACACGTACATACATTTTCTAAAATAAAATTTGTTAAAATCAATTGGAAGTATTTTCACTTCATACAGACTAGGAGTTCTAAAGTTCATATGCGTTCTATTATTGACTATATTGGAAGTCCAAACCCTCGTAGCCCCTAAAACTACGGGTTCTGGGATTCATATGGGTTCTATTATTGAGGTGTTTTAGGTTGTTACGAGTGGAAGGCGCCTTGTAGAAAGATAAGTCCAACATGAAACAACATGTAAATCTAAAAAGAGTTTTTCTAAAATGTTTTATAAATTCATCTACACGGAAGGAAATTCGATTTTATCGCAACATTCGAAACATGCTTTAAAAGTATTGTGTATAAACATTGTTACAATGGAAGTAAAAATAAGATTCAGATATATCAAAAATAACTTGTATGGAAATATTTGTTTCCAGTATTATTTTAAATTATTTAAAATAAAATTTTTTGAAAGTCGGTTTAAGAAATTTTAAAATGTACTTTGATCCTTAGGTGTGTCGGAATAAAAATTTCAAAATTTAAAATTACACCATTATGAATATATAAATATCTTTGTATATCTACTTGAATTTTATACGTATATGATATATGAAACCAAAGAATCAATGAAACGCTTCTTTCTAACTTTCAGTTGATTTTATCAAATTAGACTTGTCAATCAGAAAAGCAATATAACTAATAAAACCTTTTTCTGTTTTCTTGAAGATTTCCAACGTCTGTTCTCGTCAAATGAAAGTTTACTTGGTCTACCGTTGGAAGAGGACAAAACTTTTATCGAAAACCAAGTAAGTGACTCTCACTAATATATTACGTTTATATTATTGACATTTTCGGAAAAAGAGGCACACCAAACGTTTTAAACATAATTATTTGTCGTAATAATGATAAATTGTTTAAAAAAATTTCAAAATTTAAATATTTTATTATTGTACAAAAGGTTGGTTAATACTAATAATTTACTCTTTTTCTTTTGTGGCTCGTAATTAGGGGGTAGTCTAATTACTATGGAGCTATCGCTAGATCAATGTGGTTCGAGTGAAACGCACAGCTTAATGATTATTAGATAAATCTGGCTTTATTGTAACAAATCATCAGTCTTTATAGTCAACTTAACAATAACAAAGTATACGTGATATTTAACTAAATAAATGAAAAGTGTATAGTGTACTTTTTGGTATAACACACCTATGCGTTTTGCTTTATTTCATTAGAACCATTATGATACTACATATTTAAAAGTCGTCGCACTTGACCTAGAAGCTCATGCATTTAGCATTTGCTTGCTATTAAGCTGTCATATTATTAATCGTATCAACTATAAACATGAATTTGTTTTCGATAGCGCATGTAAATTAATTTGTGTTTATAATTATTTTTGATAATTATATATTTTTTAAGATGAAATATTGAACTATAGAAAATAATAGATGTCTTCTGGCACCTTTGTACTTGATCTTGTTTGAATAAGAGTGGTCTTCTTTATTAAATGGGATACAGGACTAAGTAAATAGAATTGTGTTTTTCTTTTTTTTTTGACCTTTACGTACGTGGTAATATTGCTAAACTGAAAATAGTTTCAGTTTAGCAATATTGACGAAAAATTTTATATCCAAAATGACAAAAGCCAGTTGATATGGTGTTGATTTAGATATTTAGATTATATTTTATTTCTAAGCACAAGCCTATTTAAAAAGAATTTAGTTTTCAAGCATTGTCATGGAGTGACCCAACGACCATTTGAAGAAGTAGTTATCTAAGTTTTGAAAGGCTGCTATAGGGACGCTGTACTCTGTGTCTCAGCAAAGGACGTTCTGTGTTCTTGAATTTGCGAATGGCATGATGAACTTTTCGCACGCGATTCGACATTTATCCACACTTTCCGTTGGATCTGACATTTTCTAGAAAATATTTAGTTTTCTGCTTAAAGCAAAAAGTCTAGGATGGTCACAAGTTTAGAAGCAACAACTGGCGACAATGCGTACTGTGTCTGAAAGGAGTTCGCGGAAGTCAACAAATCGAGCTTGACGTGTGTTTGCGATTCTTGAATCTAGGACGGTTGCTGCTTTAATTTCGGGTACAGAAGTTTAATATAGTGAGCAGTTCGAGGACAATTTAATTTTAAAATAACGATAATCGAAAAAAAAAATATGGATTTAAATCGTCAGCATTTTCGAGCAAAGATTCTGTTTTATTTTCGATTTCTGAAATGTGAAAAAAAGTCTTTGGATGATCTAAAAACAGCTTTTGGTGACGAGACACCATCAAGTACACTTGTGTTTCAATTAAGATTTTAAATTTGGTCGGAGCAGTCTTAGTGATGAATTTCGTGAAGGTCGACCAACCTCAGAAACGGATAAAACATTGATGCTGTAAGAGAAACGATAATGATAGATCGTCGTTTGACACATAGGGAAATACAGTCTTGTTTAGACATTGAGATGAAACAGGTTAATCATATTTTGCATGATCACTTAGGTGTAAGAAAACTGTGTTCTCGATGAGTACCGCATAATTTAAATCTATATCTAAAACAAGCTCGAGCCAAATGGTACAAAGGAACACTAAGACGATTCAACTCAGGTACGTCAAATTTGGTCTACGACATCGTTAGTGGTGATGAAAGTTGAATATATTCTTATGAACCTAAAACAAAACAACAATCCACTGTTTTGCTGTTTCAAGATAAAGCGAATCCAAAGTTACTCGAAATCGGAGCGTTCCGAAGAAAATGATTGCTTGTTTTGTATCGAAAACTAAGCATGTCGCTACTATCCCTTTAGATCGCGGAACAATACTGAGCAGTACACAACTATTTGCTTACCAGAAGATTTTTCTGAAATGAGAAAATCCGATTAAAGACGTCGCATCATTCTACATCAGGACAATGTAAGCTTCCATACACCGCAACGGACAATTGATTATTTAACTACACAAAAGGTGGAATTACTTACTCATCCTCCATACAACCCTGATGTAAGTCCAATCGACTATTATAATTTTCCAAAAATGAAAAATCAATTGTGTGGTAATTTTTTTTTAAGTTCGGCAGCTGCAAGTTTAAAAATACCGTGATAAGCGTGCAATCTTCGGATTGGAGTAAATGTTATGACAACTGGTTTATTCGCATGAAAAGTGTGTAGATTATCAGAGGGAATATTTTGAAAAAACACTAAAACAAAAAATCGCTTTAGTGTCAAAATATTCAAAATTGTTTTTTCAAAGAATTTTAAATATTTTGTTTACGTCTATCCCGAAATTAAAGCTGGATTGATGGATTGATCCGAAGGGAGCCTAAGACCTTGCTTTTTTGTGCTTGGTCTGTGAGATCCCGAGACCTCTCTGTGTGTGATTTTTCTTGGAGTGTATGTAACAGATTGGGTTTAGATTCCACTACTATTCAGTCTTCTGCTATCCACTGAGGAAGAACAAAGTCACTAAATTGATTCCTCTTTCAGTGGGAGACGAAACAGAAGTAAGACCAACTACAACGGAAAAGGCCACTAGTCTGAAAATTAGAAATCATAACCACAAGGCACGATGGAGAACTTCAACTGCATTTTATCAATGGATCATATTAATAGGATCCAAGAATTCACGGAAAGCTGTGACAAAGCTCGAGAGATATTATCTGAAGCACATTGCTCTGAATTAAACCTTCATCTAGACCTAGAAGAACATTTACAGAAGTTTGTAAACCTGAATCATGTACTACACTCCAGTAGAAGAAGAAGAAACATCTTAGGAAATATACTTACCTCCATTTTTGGAATAAATGACCAGGTCTATCACATTCGGACTAAATGAGGAGGTAAATGACAAGGCCTATAAGAAACCTGGATCAAAATCAACAACGGCTAATGGACATAACAAATGAGCAATCAAAAATCATGTTATCAACCATCGCCGCAATAAATCATACGGAACAACAAACCGCTTCCAAACTAGAAAGGTTCAGAGCAAAAGTGAACCAGGGATTAGTAACGCTAAATTAAGTACAACGTTCCAATTCTCAAGTAAAATGAATGAAATAAATATTCATATGCTAAATGCGTATATGATCGCTGAAAGTGTGGCGAATGAGAATAATAGAAGCTGACGCTACACTGTCGCCGCAAGTAAAAATAATGGACAAGCTAATAACACCGAGCAACCTGTGTCGGAATGGAGACACGACCACTGTGTATGGATACTTTCCAACCATTCGTACGTCAGCATTTAATGTGACAAATATCACACCGATTCCACAGAAAATCGGAAACAATTCGTACGTCATTGTGGACCTACACAAACCAGTAGTAGCGGTGAATTATAATGTTCAGCAGTACTTTCAAATAACGTACGCCCAGCTGCATGATTGTTGGGTTATCACTAGCACCAGTTGTTTGTGTAGTCCAGAATCAAGTAAAAAAATGGGAGTCAATAATCACTGTATTATAGATGCATTTTACAACACTCCACATTAAGCAAGATGTCATCGAAAGCCGTATCAGTTAATAACGACAATTTGAAGAAAAATGGTAACTGCAAACTCAGGGATTTTCAGTACCAATGTATCCACAGTCATTTCCGTTATATGTGGCGGAAATCGAGAACAGATAATGATTCGTGATACAGGAATCATAACAATCGAGGATGGATGTCAGATACATACTTTGACAACAGTTAAGCAACAATACAATCAGTCAATCTAACGTTAGTCAAGGGAGACGATCTCATCCACGTAAGAAGTAAAGAACAGGAACTAAATAAAAGGTTTCAACAAGCAATCTGGCATCACGTGAAGTCACATGGGTCATCGTTAATCGTTATTTGGATCTTGGGTCATTGGTTGGAGGATTGGCTTTCATAAAGGATTGGACAATGCTGAAAAAGAAGCGACTTCGTCCTAGCGCCACTGTCATCGAACGACAAGAAGTCCCTCCTACGGTCCAGTAGTTCGAAATTCAGCCACTGCAATCTGACGTGGTATTATGTGCAAGTTAGGACATGGAAATATTATAGAAATATTTATTTTATTACTGTTTCATTAATTTTCTTAAATCTCCTTTAGAAAAAATATTATTTCTTATGGAAATTAGTTAAAACAAAGCAATTGAATTACATATGTTTAAATGAAACATCGTTCATTCCTTATTTAATGTAAATATATTTGTACGCCCAGAACCGTACAGCCAGTTCACACCATTTCGTTTACCTATTATTGACGTATCTTAATAACCTAAGATTAGTAATATATAAAGGCTGATTATTTGTTAATAAATTTGAGATTTATCTAGTAAGCATTAAACTGTACGTTTCACTCAACCTATTTTAATCTAGCGATAGCTCCATCGTAGCTAGACTACCCTCTAGTTACAAAGTTACAAATCCGCAAAACAGTAAGTTTAATATTAACCACACTTTTGTACACGCGTGACTGGACGGCTAACATCACTTGTAAAAGATAAGAAGTGAAAATTGGAAGAATGCTAATAAAACCATACTTGTGACTTGGCTGGAGTATTTTTGATCAACCAAAATATGTTATTAAATATTAATATAAAAATAATTAAATTATTTAAAATAATTGTAGGAATTTGTTACCCCTACGCCTTTAATTAGAAGAGCTGTTATAGTTTATAGTTTATAAGATTGATCGTAAAAGGCAGACAATAAACAGAATAACAAATAGATAGAGTATAATATTTTTCATTCTCTTTTATGATAATTAAGATGATAATTGGAATTTCCGAAATGTATTACTAATATTCTTAATATTCAGTCACGTACATACATATTCGCTAGAATATTGCGTATTTTACAACACACCTCGGATTACTGAATAAGTAACACAATAATAAACTCATACTCGTCCTCGTAACGGCAGTGGGAATAAGTTAATTTCTTAATTTACTGGTTAAGTTGTGCGCCTCGTTTCGTCCTTCCATCGTTCAGCGCAATGAATAACAAATGAGGACAGGAAAAACTCTTATCAAATTCTACTAGAGATACTACTTTTACTTCTCCAGAACTTTGCGCATTCTTGTTTCTTTCTTTCTTTCTTCCTTTCTTTTTTTATCTTTCTTCTGTTATTACTTCTTATAACTGTTCTTTTATTATACTCTCAGCTTACAGCATCGTAAAAATTCTATATTAAACTTTTATTCGGATCTAATTAAAAATTTATATCATTTTTAAGCAGATTTAAAGTTATGAAATGTTGTTTATTATTTGATGCTATTTATTGTCCTGCAAAGGACGAAGGTTTTTATTTATGGTTTTTGTTCGACGTTCAGAAATAATATACTCAATTATTATAATATGATATGGATTATAAACATTTCAGATTAGATCAATACTCATAAAAGATCTGACACATAAATAACATTAAATTAAATTATTTTCTTAAAGATTATCTACGAAACCGGTGGTAGAAATAAAATTTAATAAATAAGAAATTAGTTAATATTCATTGATGTTTCCAATTCCAAATTATATTTGAAAATTATCTTGCTCTAGGTTTAACCAATAACATTTTTTTCACTCTTTGCTGCGTTCACCAATTTTTCCGCTGTGACAGACTCTCGCCCGCGACACTGTTAACCGAGAGTCCTAGCAACTGTTACAGATGACGCAAACCAAAACCTTAATTATTACAGAATTTGACAGCCTTCGGAAATATGTATTATCGGGCGCTAGGTCAGTTTAACGTGAGACCGCACACCGGAACCTGATCTTGGTATTCCATCGGTCCTCAGTGACTTACTGAGGGCACGTACAGCTTCGAGTTTTGCGAGTTATCCTGTGGTTGGTGTTTTGTGGGCAGCTGAAAAATATTCTTACTGCTAATTAATGAAACAGCATTAACGATTTAACAAAATACATCTAATGGTCTTCTCTAGACAGTATAAACAAAGAAAGAAATATATATATATACACAAGTAAATGTAAGTAATAAACAAAATAATAAATGTCAAATCAAACTAATGGCACAATAATGGCGATTAAATTAACAACAACGATTCTCTTTTCGACAAATAAAACAATAAAAATGTGTCATAATAATTACCAAATAAAATAAAAGCGGAGCATGTAAAGCAATTCAAATATGCGCTGATAAAATAATAAAACAATAGTAATGCGGAAAGCATGTACAAACAGTCAACAGTACAATCGGGAATGTGGGGGTAAATCCGAATGCACGGTATGTATAACGGTCAAGGTAGGAATCCTAGGAGATCACCTTAAGTCACCATAACACCTCGGAGAACACAAGTGCTATGTTTACTGAGTGATTAAAACTCACCGCGTGTATGCAAATTAGTAGTGTATGGCTCCATTGAAGAAAACAAAAGGAGCTCACTGCGTCAGTGCAAGTGTTACTGATGCTGAGCAACTAAAAATTAACCCCATGTACGCAAGTTAGTATTGTATGCTCTAATTAATAGGAAATAGATTGGTGATGGGGTAGGAAAAGAAACAAAACTATTGAAACATGCATACAATTCAATCAAGCAGTATATGGTATAGAAAATCGCTCACCAAATGTGTTATTATTTCGCCGACTGTCGCTCGGCTCATTGTTTCGGCTTGGCCGGGCCGCTCTGCTGGCTGCAGCTGCTGGCCTTGTCTTATAGTTTTTAAAATTGCAACTAAATAATTGTATGCTAATTTTCGCTATTTATAGACGGGAGTCGTCACTCAACTTTTGCTCTGTTGTACGAGTCAGTTTGAAGTCAACCACATGTCTCTTATTATCCTGTATGGTTGCTCCACAAAATTCTACAGAAATCTAGGAATTAACGCTACGTCACGGCGTAAAAAACTATCTTTCTTAGGAGAATTGACTATATTGTTTGAGAATAGAACTTTCTCTAAAATTCCGGGACATTTTGTCATACAACCTAGATTCTAGACAGCAACTTTCATTCCTGGCCAACTTAGGCCAATCCTATACGATTGACAACCATATCTCTACTATATATTAATTCTTCAGAATCAACATAGATAAGTATGATAGTTTCTGGCTACACGTATTTTGATTGGTTGAGGGCATTGATAACGCGTCTATGACATTGCTAACATTTTTTTTATATCGAGGTGTAGGAATGCTTTTAGACAGACCTCTTGCTGGCTTACTTGCATCAAGTCATGAAGTTGGACACACCCTAGCCATAGGTCGGGTCACATCCCCTAAACCCGTTTCTCTGCGACTCTACCAAGACCCTGATACCGCATATGCATTTCAGCGGGAGAGTAGAGTGATTTTGTAATCGCTTACGTAGAGCAAATTTTTGTCCTCAGTTCAATAACTAACCGTTGAGCAATGTCTCTCTCAACAGCATATCTAGTTTTAATTGTCCATTGTACATTAGATTCCAGAGTTTTGGACTTAGTGCCGAACCTTTTGGTACTCCACGACTGACGGCACTTTTTGTAGGTATCTCGGAAAGTTCATTACTTCAGTGCTTGCAGGGTTTTCTCCCAAGAGACGATGATGAAGGTATTTTCGATGTCGCGTGTGACTAGAATACATATATTGCTTGTACGCCTCGTTCCAGCCTTTGCACTTCTTGCTAGCTTGTTTACCACCTTGAGAGCATCGATCCTACTCTTGCCCATACGGAAACCAAATTGGTATTCGCTGAGCAATTTATGCTTGTTGATGTGTCTTTCGAGTCTGTTCAGTACCGCCCATATAGTTTTCCCACTGCAGTAAGGAAGCATAGTGGCCTGTATATCGCCGAGTCAGCTTCATTTCCATTATTTTTCTTGATTAGCACAGGCTTCCCTTGCTTCCAGTATGGTGACCATTTTGCTGCTAGAATAATTTCATTGAATGTCTCCATCAATATTTCCGGTCTTTCCGCGGCTAATTATTTGGTTATTATGTTAGGAATATTATCTAGCCCCTTTGCTTTGTCATTTGGCATAGCTTTTCCTGCTTTTGTAATTTTGCCTTTTCAATTAGTGGTATTGTTTCTCCGTTCAGTAGTACGTCTTCGGCTTTGTTATATTACAGCTGTGCTGCGGGAATAGGGGACCAACTATCGCTTCCGTCTCCTTCCGCGTTTTGATCGTTGCAGGTTTGTCTCATTTTTTCCTGACTATTTTGTATCCGTTGGCCCAGGGGTTGGAGTCTACATCATGCTGCAGCTTACTCCAGCATCTTTCTTAGCTTTTAATCATTAGGTTTCTTAATACCTTTTTCTTCATGTTTAGTGCCTCTTTGTAGTCCCTAACTTGTTCTGGGCCCACATTTGCTAGCTTTCCTTGGAATCTGCTTCTTACCAGGACGCAGTCTTTTCTAACACTAGCTATTTCTGATGTCCACCAGTAAGCCACCAGTTTGCGAGCCATTTTCCTTTTGGGCATTGATTTGTTGCATGCTTCGCTTATAACATCTAGCAGTACATTTATTTTACCACCCTCGGGTTGTCTTTTCTGCGTGCATCAATTACATCAAGGAATGTTTAATTATGTAGTTTTTGTGTAGACCACCCTTCTCCATTTATGTTTGTTTGATTGTTGTTTTTCCCTTGTCGACACTTGAAGTTATATACTTATGGTTGCTCAAACTCTTAAGATCCTGTGCTTTCCATTCTTTCATGTTGCGCCATATTTTCCAGAGGAAGCTAACATTGCTGATGCTAACGTTGCCATTCATAACATTGTTAGAAATGACGTTCGAAAATCATTGGAGTTGTCGATAATTACAAGTACCTTAGTTACAGTCTACAATTATGTCTGGAAAAGCAGAGTGCTGAAGTAACGAAAAGAGTAGAACTCGGTTGGGCAGCATTCGGAAAGGTCTGACACATTTTCAAGAATAAAATAAACAATAGCTTGAAAAGGAAAGTGTTCGATAAATGTGTTTTTCCAGTTCTAACCTATGGAGCCAAAACTTTGACAGTGACTATAAAGCGTCTGCGAATACATTGTTGGTAGTCCAAAGAGCAATGGAAAGAAGTATGTTGAAGACAAAATGACCAATGAATGGATCTGTTTAAAGTCGACAAAAAGAAACAAAGTGGTTGATGTCATGCAACGTAGCGTCATTAAAATGGAACTGGACAGGATGATTGTTGGACCAAAACAATTATTCAATGGCGACCACCAATAAAACGACCGATGGGAAGGCCGCCTGAACGGTGGTATTAAAAGAAGACGATATTAAAAGAGAGAGAGGACTACGTGGCAACACGAGGCATTGCATCGGGAAAGATGGAGATATCTAGTGGAGGTATAACTGGCCGGAAAAGAAGAAGAAGATAACGTGAAGGAACGTACGTACTTCAGTAATAACATTTTAATATATGAAAGAGGCATGATACTGTGGATTGAAAATTGTGGGGAAAAGGGGACGGCGCTATGGCAAAGAAGCACTCTCCTGGTGTTAAGTCAGTTACGTCCACATTTGCTGGAATCTGTTAAGCAAAAGTTCCAAGATTTCAATACTATCACATCAGGAAGACCTACAACCTTTTGATATGTCATTAATCAAAAATTTATGAGACCTGCTTGGAACAACTGCATAATGTATATCAAAGTACATCATATGATTCCAAAAGTTCTAAAACAACTAAAAATCATGATGTCTTCAAATTCTTTTGAAAAAAATGTTGTATCAGCTGCAATGGTACTAGGGATAATTTTCTTTATGACAAAATTGTTTTTTTTTTCTGAATTTGAGTAGTTTCTGGAAATTTTCCTTTAATTTTTGAGATGCGTTTAGAAATACGATAATTTAAAAACTGATCTATTAATTGGTTAGTATATAAATAATATTTTTTTATTTTAATAAAATTTCTGTTGTCAGATTTTTCAAGGCCGTGTCATAACAGAAGTATAATAATTATTACGAGGAGTTACGTAAAAGAAGAAAAAAACTGTGTTAGTATATATCAAAACATCTCTTTGTTCCACTGAGAAAACAATCAGTTGATTAATTTTTAATGACATTAGTTCAGATGGTATGTTTAAAATTAGTACAAATCAAAGGGCACCGTCACTCGTGCACTCCATTGGGATCTTATACGCTGCTTTTCTATGAAGACTATGTGGTCTCTGGAGACAACCGTCGGGTGCATTATCAAATTATCGCCCCCTTACCGCGCTCTACTGTGTCGAGCAGAGCACACCCCATTCAAATGTATTGTGATCCTCCCCAACGATAGACGTTGCGATAGCGAATTGTAGGTTAGGTTAATCTGTTTTCAATGAACTATGTGTATGTAGTTAGTAACAGGAATATCGAATTCTATTGTTCGCAAATAAGTAAATAAGCGCACAGACGAGACAAAACAATATGACTGATTATATTTTATATTTTAATTTTTTATACAGGCTGGCATAATATAAGGTGACAAATATTTTTTAATGTAACTTTATTAAATAAACGAAATTTAACAAAACAACAATGATAATAATATGGACTTTGAGTTATAATACACACAGCCACTATCAAAGTATAGCACAGACGCGTTTTGAAATTTTTGGCGATGAGTCGCACACCTATCGTTGAAAATTTGTCTCTAATTTGTTGCAACGCTTGTTATAGTACGCATTGAGATCCGTCGAGCAGGGCAGCTAGGTGAAGTTGGAAAATGAGCCTTACACGGATCAGGAGCCTTACAAATGAACTTTGCAATACTGGTTTTACAACGAAGAGTTGAAATATTAAGTGAGCATTGAGAATATGGGGAGAAAAAGTGCAGGAGTATGATGTAGGCCTATATAATGAGATTAAAAACGTGGGATGAAAAGATGGAAATTATGAGCAGGAAGGCGGTAATGAAGGGTAGCGGTATATTTCTCGATGATAATTTAACGGAGAAGGAGAGAGGAGTGCAAAAGAAATTAAGAGAAATGGTCAGGGATAGAGGATTTACAAAAGGAAAGGCGAAGGTGGCGTATAAGAAGATCTGGATTGGAAAAGAGGAATGGGTATGGAACAAGGACGATGAAATGTTGGTGAATGCGAGGGATGGGGTTTAATGGAGAAATGGGTAAAGTGGGGGCGATCGGCAAAATGAGGCGGAAAACTAGAGAGGAAAAGGTGTGGCGGTGGAAGTAATAGGGGTATGGGAATGAAAATAAGCGAAACTAGGGATGGGGTAGAGGATAATGGTGGTAAGATAGAGAGAAGAGGAAGGAAACATACAATAGTAGGGCAATAAGTCATAAGGTAGAATCTGAAAATGCAGGGGAAGGGGAAGTGGGGTAGGGTTGGAGGGAATGGTAGAAACTAGGAGGAATGGGAGATATAAGTGGAACGATAGAGGAGTAATTATAAGGAATGAGGCTGATGTTAAGAGGAGTGGGAATGGAAGGAGTGAGGGAGGGGTGGTAAACGAATGCAAGGAAAAAGTTGAAGAAAGATGAAAAGGATTAAAATTTGAAGTTGGAACATTTCAGAGATAAGGGGTAAATTTGATGACAATGAGTTTCGTAAGTATTTAAGACAGTATTTAAGATGTGATAGGATTAATAGAAATGTGGGTAGAAGCATATGAGTGGAACGAGGTCATGGGGAAACTATCAAGAGGTTATAAATGGAAGATGAAAGAGTCGAAAAGAAGGAATATAAAAGGAATAGCAAGTGGGGTTTAATCTATGGAGTGAGGGAAGGGATAAATGAAATGGAGGTAAAAGGTTATAGAGGGGACGGTATGTTATGTAGAAGTTTAAAAATTGGAGGTAAAAATTGGTTAGTGGTATTGGAGTATGTGAATAAAGAATGGAGTGAGTTTATGGGGGAGATAAGTGACAATTTATGTAAAAGGAATGAGGTGATTGAAAATATAGTAATAATAGGTGATTAGAATGTGATAATGGGGGAGAAAAAGGATATAAATATAGGGAGAGATGGAGAATCCATTGAGAGAAAGACAAGGCAGCAAGCGCAGATGGAATTTTTTTTTTGGATTGGGTATTCGATGAGAACTTGATTGTTGCGAATTGCTGTATGGAAGGAGATTTGAATGGGAAGGCAACTTTTAAAGACCATGGTGGAGGTTCAGTTATTGACTATTTAATAATGAATGAAAGGGCGGGTGAAAGTCTGAATGTATGAGAGTGAGTGATAGGGTCGAATCCAACCACTTTCCTTTAGAATCGGAGTGGAGCACAAATATGGGAGAGGACGACTGTTGAGCGGTGAAGATCAGGAGCATAGAGGAAGAATACATATGGGATTCGAAGTAAGAGGAAAAATATAAGGAAAGGATGGGAAAAATAAAATCGAATGAAGTGAAAAGTATGAAGGAAATGATAAATCTAATGCAAGGAGGACTGGAAGTAAGAAGCAATAGTATGGCGATTAGAAATATTGAACAGGTTAGTGTGTATTATAAAAGATGTGAAAGGGAAAAAAGAAGGTTACGGAAGTGCTCAGGGGAATAATATTGGTGAAAAGTTATGGGAGAAATATAGCCAGGCGAAAGAAGTATGGAAGAGAGAAGAAAGTAGATGTTATAAAGAGAGGGAGGACGAAGAGAAGGAGAGGATAAATAGTTTGCGGAGTGAGACAGAGATATGGAGATATATAAGAGAGAAAAACAATGGTAGGTGGAACGGAGGAAGTCATGAATTGAAGATAGGGGAGTGGGTAAGAAAATGCAAAGAAGAATTAGTAGATGAGGAAGAAGAACAGGTGAGAATAGAGGAGATTGTAGGAAGTGAGACCTGGGAAGTGGGAATCAGTAAAGTGGGGGTGGAGGAAACGATAAGGAAAATTAAAAATGAAAGTGCGACATGGCCGGATAAATAGCCCATTGACATATGGACGTGTCTGAATGAAGAAGGTATGAGTGCGATAACGAGATGTTTGAATGGGGTATGGATGGGAGAAGAGGAAGTACCTGAGGAATGGAGAAGAGGGGAAGTTATACATGTATATAAGAAGGGGGATAGGATGAATTACTGGGTTCAGTATTATCAATTGGCTTCAGTAAAAAACGTATTATCAATATTAATAATTGTAAACCAAAGCAAAACATCAAGATTGTATAAAAGTTATGCGAACAATAGTATATTTGCATATAATTTGTCCTTATGAAAGAACGATTTTCTCGTCTCCCTCGATCATTCATATATGCGTATATCATTTACAAACATGACGAGGAAATTTCCTTGTATTAAATTCAGTTCATCTAAAATCAGTAACGTGTAAATTTATTTTCTAACATGATTAAATAAGAAACTCTATGAGAACGTGTCCGCCAATCTACGGGATTTCAGATGCTTTAAAAACAATAATGATTTATTAAATATCTTCTTTAACCAAAACATTGTGTAACAGTTACCACCGTGCTATGTGAACAATTTTTTTCGTAATAGGAGGCTTAAAAGCCGAATACAACTGTAACGAAGTTTCAACATTGGGTTTCAATCAAGCTATTGTCATAGTCAATCTAATGCCATTATGTTGTTCACGAGCTTCCAATGACGACAAAAGGCGTTTTGCTGCTTAGAATCATTGTCCTCTTGGAGAAACCAATTTTTCCAGTTTTTGTCAAATCACTTTAAGCAGAAATCAACAATACTTTCGTAACATTAAAGTTTGTAGCAAAAACACTCTTGCAGCACTACATGACAGTAGGAACGCATTGTAGTAAAGTTTACATTTATATAGTTGAATAAAATAATCGGATAAAACTAATTCTGATATATTTTCATGTATTCATGAATAGAATTATAAAATAAAATAGTAAAAACAGATCTCCCTTGTCAGTAGTCTGTAAATGGATTCAGATATATTAATCTAACATTGAAATGATGAGTAAACTATAATTAATTATGTAATGATCAATACAACAAGTTTTCTTAATATTATATACACTTGTTTTAATGTTTATGGTTACACATCATTTAAGCTATCAACATGTTAAGTTAATGTTAGTTCGTAATGTTTTTAGAACGTTCGTCAATTTTCAAACAATATATTTAAATCAATATCTAATTGCCTTGATGATGTCTGTAATTAAACAATGCTTCTTAAACTTTATTTCACAATTACCGTAAGCATGTATTTGTTATAAAAACATTCTTATATATAAGTAGTCCTCAAATAGCACCACTGTCTTTGGAAAGACACAAATTGATAAATCCTTTAAAATTGAAGTATCCCTGTATCTAAATCTGTACATGGAGCTTAACAGTGCCCTAGTTAAATTTTTTTTGACAATCTAGCCAGAATTTCCTTTGAGGCCTAAAACCTAAAACGAGGATTCATCTTTAAAAAAAGGATTCTTAAGTTTTGCTTAGCTTGGTTAAAAGCTTGCTTAGCTTGTGCTAGTACACATCATAATATAAGAGGGTTATGTTTTGCCAGGTCTATCAGATGTTTATCAGGTATCAGGAGTCCCACATTAGCTTGGACCTACAAGTTTTAGTCTGCAGTACTCTTAGTACTGCTTAACGGTCATTCTGTACATTGATATTGGTCCTTTTCATGCATTTGTTCACTACTCCTGGTTCAGCACTGCCGCTCCTATCTAATTTTGATCAATCTGTGTACCATTTCAACGCATCCTTGTCCTTGCCATACAAAGGCTAATTTTTCCAAATGTTCCAAAGAGCGACATGCAAATGGTTGTTCAAAATTATGCAAAGTTGCACTTGTTCGGGTTCTGTAAGGATCTTTAAATGTCCTGTGAGGTTAATGGATTTCGGTTTTGGTGTCCTGGAAATATATGTGGTTTGCATCAGAATATTTCTTTTCACAAGTAAATGAATGGGAAGAAGTCTCGTCAGTGTCTCTAACGCGGTTATAGAATAAGTAAATATTGTTCCAGTTATGTTCGGACTTGCATTTCTTTGTCATTATTCCATTAAGCTTTTTGTCTTTTTCTACTCTATTTTAGGCCATCCGACCTGAGCTTCATACATTATAATAGGTCTTACAAAGGCACGATGTATTATTTTTGGTTGTAGGTTTTATGTTCTACCGAAAAGCTTTCTGTAAGCATAGATGGCTTCAGCAACATTTGAATGTATCTTTAGCAAATGAGAATTACAGGTAAATTTGTGGTCCAAAATTTTTACCTTTCATTTTGTCGTGATTGTTATGCCATTCAAAAGCAAAGGTATTAAATTGAGTTTCGTGATTGTGGTAAAGGACACAGCCTTCACTTGATTGAGATTAATGCTGTGACGGCTCCCACTCGTGACGCTGCTAATGGGGAGCTTTACTGACTTGTCACAGAATGACACAAACAAATATCTTATTTATTACATGTATCTACATAACACAACTTTATTCAAATATTCTCTTAATAGCCTTCCCACGCTTAGAATAGGATACAACGTCTATGCGCTAGCAGCAGGAACGAGCAGCAGTAATGCGGTATGTTATAGTATATCATTGAATGGCGCCGGCCAGGCATATTATCAAACAGCCAACGCAATTCATATTAATACATTGTTATACAGGTCAATAAAATAAGCGACAGCTATCTGTTTCTCTCTGCAGCAAGTAATATACGGTATCTTATGGATGCGTAAGAACGGGGCGCTTTCGTGACTTTATTATTGTTTAGAAATTATATGTGCATTCAAGTTCATTACCAGTTCAGACAGTCAAGGCTTTCCGAAACCTCTTTATTTATTGATCCAATTTAGGTCCCGTAACAATGCTTTATTACAATGCTTAGCCAATTTTATCCACTTATTTCTACACCATTCGGTTATGATGTTAAGGACACATAGCTGCTCTGACCTTGATGGTCTCTTGTCTAAATCGTACACCTACCATCACATTGTATTGATCCACACAATTATTGTTTTCGAAAACTCTGTTGTGCGTGTTGTTTTATTTATCGCTTCATACGAAGTGTATCAGAATCACCCTCTATGTCAAGAAACGCACGAAATGGTTTGTTTTGCTTTTTCTGGTCTAGTAGGGTATGTAAGGCCGAATTAGTTGATTTTGTATTTTAGTAGGCAAATAGCAAGTGGAGCAGTGGCGGCAAGTGGAGGATTTCGTTTCTCCAGCAGAAACGAAGTTAACATCGATCTGTCTCTTTTTAATGTTAAGTTACTCTTTTTGCTTAGATTACCCTCTTTAAAGTTACTCCTTCAACTCTTTTAGCTCCTTCAGTTTGACTCTTGTTAGGCAGATGGTCCAGTATTTATTACAGATATTGCAATTTCAGATGTATAAACTTAAATTACAGACGCCTATGATATTAAACAAATCGAAAAGTTTCGCTACCATAAACTTCAATAACATTCTTTAGCAAACAAAATGACAAAAATTGTTACAACGCGTATAAAAATCTACGCATGAATTCTTTTAAAAAGGGTAGCTTTTCAAAACATTCTCTTCTTATTACTGGTTTATGTCAGCAGAATGTATCCCGTTCAGAAAGTACGCGTAGAGCGCGCAAAAAAATACACACACACACAGAATCAAGTGTTTGCCTACTATTCAAGTCTATCATATATACAATTTGAACGAGCCTTTATTATAGAACACAATAGGAAATCGTCAAGGATAAGTCGCGTGTCCCAAATTTTAGATTGCTCCATTCTAATGGAATGAATAAAACTTTTATGTGCAAAAACTGGTTGATTGAAATGTCATTTTAATTTTTGCATGTTAATTTTTTTTGCTTTGACATGTTGTTTGCATTAATCTAAAATCACGTTTAAAAGTAACCCTTTTAAAATGTCAGTAACATTTTTATTGTTTTAATTTTTATTGATTTTAAAAGTTAGTTTGTATTATTCTCAACATAGTGAAGGTCAAGATTAAACAATTCTGTACAGTGAACAGCAAATGTACAAGATATGATTTACGATAATTTTCTTTGTAAGCACTAATTATTATATTGTCACGCCCCAAACGGGGTAGTGACTAGGGACGTTTCTCGCATGGCGGAGAGGAGAGGTATTAAAATTTATTGTTCTACTTCAGGAAATAAATTTAAAAAACATTATTTTAATTTCAAAAAAATATATAATTTTAATACAAATTTTAGGGGTAAATGTTATAACTACAATTATTATTTAGATATAATTCATGGGGTTCTGACAACCCCTTGAATATTAATTAATAATTTATTAGAAACATAGCCAAAGTTATTTTATAACAAATAAATGCGTAATTTATCTGTTTAGTCATTTCGATCAGCCCTTTCACAATTATTTAAATAGTATAATTAAAAGATCTTACATTCTTGTATCGACAGCGGACGCCATACCACAGAAGTTAAATTTTACATGAATGTTGTACTAATTTGGACGGAAAATATAATTTTTGTGATCGAGTGGTGGGTTTTAAAAAACTTTATTTAATACGAAAATATAATAATTTAAATGATTTTTGATTTTGAACTTGACTTATTTAATTTGAACACTTTTTATAATATAAATTATTAATACGGACAAACAATACAAGTTTTAGTTATTTTCTAATCAATTAATAATTTTTTCAATTAAAGTTTTAATATACTTTAAATGTGAAAATAATAAATACAAGGTTTAATTTATGATGAATAATGAATAAATTACTTTCAAAATGAATAAATTACTTTAATACAGTTATCTATTATTATTACGGAACTAAATCCTTAAGCGTAAGTTAGGCGACTAAAATTAATTGAGAACACAAATCAAACTAACGCAAATACTGAATTTGTTTGCTAGTTCTGTTATTTTCCAGTTTCTTGCTAATATGCAGGGGGTATGATTATTGTTTTTGTGTATTTTGAGGTTATTTACAATCGTAAGCTATATATATATATATATATATATATATATATATTTTATATATGTCAAAAACGTCGTAAGCACTATTATATATCACTTACTTTGTGACTCGAGTTTCGGACATGGGTCCATTATCTAACTGAC
>WYDF02163911.1:0-22309 GCA_009867245.2 Adranes taylori
TCGGCCAGGATGGAGAAAGCTACGGGAGACCTATGTCCAGCAGTGGACGCGATTGGTCGCTTGATGATGATGATGATTTATTTAAGCATAGCTTTGGTTTAAAAATTTATTTATTAGAACTTTAGACATTAAGTCTTTAGCGTTATAATTATGTAGTAATTTCTATCGTTACAATATCTACAGTCGTTAAAGCTGTCGTTGTCTCATCGTTGTCGTGTCGTTGCTGCCGTCCATATGATAGTACTCTCTCCCGTTTAATCGTTAACATCATTAAACCCAAACATTAAATCAAATCCCCAACAAGGTCACCCAATTACACCCCAATAATAGTAAATGCACACAGCTCCCCAAGAATTAATAGTCTGACGCCTGAAGATGGCTCGAAAGCGTTGAAACGATATTTCATCATGGATTACCACAAAGTAGCGCTTGATTCAATCAATTCTCTTTATTCTATAGTTTGCTATTTCATAATATTTTAAGTGTAATTATTTAATATAATAAAATGCTTTCTTGGATTTTTAGGTCTTTAACTAAAATTTCTTAATACCATTCTTCATCATTCAGTGTTCTACAAATTACATGAATATATATAATTATTTATTCCTGCTACTATCTTCGTTCGGTTTTGTGGGTGTTCATCTTCTTCTTCTTCTTTGGTTTCTATTTTTTTTATCAGGAGTTTTGAATGTGGTTTCCGTTAGTATATTTTTGAAAGTGTTTTCTTATCATATGTATTGCTTACGTTCTCTATTTCTGTCTTGTAATTAATACAGTTTTTGCTATCCACATTGTTGTAATTCGCCACTAGATGACGCTGCAGCACATCGTCTACATCGTTCAACCTTCTACACCGTTCTACAACTTCTACACCGTTCAACGGATCGCTACGAAATTTTATATACGTAGGTATTTGAGTAGAAAGAATATGTTTGTGCTATCCACTTAGTTGCAAGTCGCCACTAGATGGAACTACAGGACGCGGCCGCAGACCGCGGCAGTCAGGTCATGTCGCTGATCGCGGCAACTAGACCATGTTGCTGGCCATGGCAATTAGGCGTGACGGTGACCGCGGCAAGGCCGCGCCAATTAGACTATAAATTGGGGTTATTGGCATTAACTTGCCGTTTAAGAGTCGTTCGTATTTTAATCTGTAAGAAATAGTGTGAATGCTTAACACTGAAAGTATTTAGGTCCACCACTTTACGAACTAGAGAACCAGTCCTGCCGAACAAAGTTACGTGTTAAATGTAGTAAGGGACGCTTCCTGAAGTGTGTTATACTATTGTAGCAAGAGAGCTTCTCTTCGCTCTAATTTAGTTCTATTGTAGATAGTTTTGTGCGCGTGATACTTATAAGTCATTTAAATAATTCAGGATCTATGGATTCTTCGAAATGCTCAGTGGTTTAAACATGTTTATGTGCTAGACGAAGTAGTTGCAGGAAGTGCAAATGTTAGTTAACACTTAGAGTTCCATTTAAACTTTTATTCATGAAATAAAGTATAATTTAAATGGGTTGAGAATTTCACTATAAGAATCGAAAAGTAGCGTTATTTCTTGAGTCGGATATAAATAAGTTCGATGACGTCAATTATACAACTTAACAGTCAATTATCAATTATACGAAAAACGTCTAGACAGATTTCGTGGAATACGATAACGATATCCGTTGAGTCATCGATTTGAAGATAGACATAAACAAAACATGTCTAGATATGAATAAAATTCTTGGAAAAACGTCTGACACTGATAACGAAAGTAGGAGTGGGGGTAATCGTATATAAACTCGAGTAGTCGGTTACGATCTTTAGTTTTGAAGTGTTTGTTCGATTGAGCGTATAAACGGTATACAATAAATCATAGCAGATAAATCTTATAAACAAAACATAGAAACCAATAGGAGAAGAAGAAGATAACCACTCCTAAAACCAATTAAGAAGTGAGAAAATCCATAAAACTTATCAAATGTTTTTTTAAGTCAATTTTTCTTTATAGGGGTTTGTCGGTGATCGCTGTATACATTTGGACACTCAAATTTCTAGTATCATTTTTATTTTATAAATCGTTGAATGGTTTATTTTATAAATCGAGTAATCCTCAACATAATTAATCATTTAAATATTCAACTGTACAATAAGTGTTATATTCGTGTAATCTAAAGTCTTATTGTTTATATTCCTTTAAACTTTTTATAATCCTCGTGGTTTTTGTCGGCGATATGCCTTTTTTTGGCGAAAATATGCCGACGTTAAATAAAAAATGATTTTTTTACAGAGCTTTTTTAATGTTTATACCTTTTCCGTAAAGAATGTAATTCATGTGCAATAGTTATAAATTAATCATGATTACCCGTAAGTAATAGATATAGTAGGAAAAGGCAATAAATAATAATATATTATATTTATGTAATTTGTAAAGCCGTGATTGATGATGAAGAGCTAATCGTCGAAACGTAGGCAAGAGGTGTTAAGAAGTTTTCATTAAAGACCTAAAAAACCAGGGCGAGAATACATACTAAATCAAACGTACTTAATTAATTATATTCTAAAAAAATTAAAGTGTATAAATTATATAGAAATCGTAAATAATTTTCCGACAAAAAATGTGTCATTGAATTTTTTGACAAATATAGTTAGTGCATAATCCTAGTAGCTTATAATTTTTTTCTATCGTTCCCGTACACAGACACCGTTTTACCACCCAGAATATGAAATGTAATCATTTATTTGTTAGACGCATATGGTTTTATCATTTCGTCTTATGCATATTTTCAATTTACCTCACACGTTTATAATGAATGACATTACAACATAAACGAATAAATAGTTTTTTCGAGAGTTGAGGATTATAAATACGTTTGTTGGATGAAAAGAAGAATTATTGATGATACTTCTTAGCAATATATTTTAAGGAAGTTTCTTGTTTTTGCAGGTGAATCAAATAAGACGTAGATTTATTTTAGATAGGATTCTGTGTAGCGAAGATTATGTTTACGAGGTGACAATTTTGTATAGCTACAGTTATTCTAAATTCTATGAAAAGAAAATAAATTTACAGACAACAGTATAGTTGAATTCATGTTTAAGGAGTTTACATGTGGATGTGGCAATAGCGCGCAATGCAGTAAATAAATATTCAAGGTGTTGGTGAAGACAAATTGAGGCTGTTGAGTAAAGTTCAAAATAGTGTTGCAGTGAAAATAAGGACAATATTTAAGAAAGAGTAAAAATTTTGTGACAAAAACGATTATCAGAAGAAAAAACTAAAGAAAATAATCACCAGTAAACACATGTGAATATTGACAGAGTTGTCAAATAATAAATAAAAAATATATAAAATATAGATTTTTCAAAAAATGCCGGAAAAAGAGAAACCAAAAAAGAAAAATAACTTGGAATCATTTATAAAGCGTAGCAACCAAAGAAAACCAAAGAGAGAGAAACAGGGCTTGACTAAACAGAAGCAGGAGATAACGGGAAAGGAAAAACAAATAGACCTAACGAAAGAATTGGGTAGTGAACATGATCAAAGAACAGCACGCTGTAAATCATAGTGGATGATTTCAGGCAGATACAGGAAGAAAACAAAAGATTGAAAGAAAAATTAGACGAAAGCAGCAAAGGGATTAAGAAAGAAAGAGAGATGAAAAAGAAATCAAAGAAGAAATGCAACGATTGCGAATAAAAATGGAAAAACAGGAGCGACAAAACAGACGAAATAATATGATTATAAATGGATTAAAAGAGAACGAATTGGAAAGTGCAAGCCATGGTGAAAGAAATAGGAAACAGAGTTAAGGTAGCTTACTAAAAAGTAAAGGGAAAATGGAACTATAATCAGGAGCACCAAATATTAAAAATGAATACATGTTTAAGTAACTGTAATACTCGTAGTATTTAACACGTTAAGCGCGTAAGCAGACACCTGTGTTTGCTAGTTATTTTGACCACAGGGCTAACGCAGACACGGGTGTCTGCTTCAGTATTTGTTCAATTCTGTTGAACAGACAAATCAATCTGTATTTTTAACGGTAGAATGTCTGTTCTGACTCGTAGACAAATACTCCTATACGTAGGCAACTGGGAGCGCGTCGTTTAATGATTTTATGATTGTATATCTGCTTTGGCTCACTGATAGTACAGTTTTTTGATAGTTCTATTAGGTAGTTTCTTCTTTGGTCAATTCGTGTTTCGTCATTCGGGCAAATTTTAGCTGGTATGACCCATTTTATTCTTGGTACGTCAACTGCAAAAGATACCTTCCCCTCCCCGCAAATGATCATTACGTCGACTACCTGTTGCCTGTGGAGGCACTTAAAAGGTGGTGTTTTTATTTCAGGTGCGTTCCTGTTTCATCAATTCGTAATTCACCACCTGACCCAAAATTTCCCGTGCCGTCACCTCTACCTTTTTAGCTTATATTATAAAAATACAAACATCTTCTGCTGTTGACGAACCAAGAATAAAATGGGTCAAAATACCATCAAAATGGTGACATCTTTTGGACTTGTGTAAACTGTGTTGGAACCTGAAAATGTGTTGGAAGTGTGACAACCGATAAAAAAACTACAACAGTGTTGGGAAGTAAAGAACATTCCATACGTGCACCGGATGTTGCAAATACGAAGTGAAAATAGCCAATATCTAGTTTCACGGGACCAAGAAAAACTTCCGTGAAGAACTTTTACCAGTAATCAGAAAAAAGTCAAATATATCAGAAAGAAGTTATGAATAAAGCTATAGACAAGGGTCTTGGCTTTGTAACCCAAATTCCTAGTTTTTCTTTGGTGAAGCAGCAGTTATATAATGCAACATATACTTCCCTTGGGCATATATTGTTTACCTAAACACCACAAAGATGTTGTCATTCCAGGGAAGTATAAAGATTTCCTTTTATTTGACAGTAAATCGAACGACAGAATTTGAATGCAATGTGGACGTATACACTATTTGAACTTATTTGGATCTTGTTTCTGGATCTTATTTGAACAACTATACACTATTAATATGGACTTTGGTATATTGCGTTGTATCAGTTATTTATGCTCTATTACCAAATGAAAATGAAGTGACTTACATGGAGTTTTCCACAATCTTAAGTCAGTCCATGCTGATTTTGAGAAGGCTGGGATAAATGGAATGCAGAAAGTTTCCCAGATGTGAAAATCAAAGGATGCAACTTTCATTTCAACCAAGCCATTTGGCGAATGGCTCCAGAACTGGGACTTGCCATTGAATATAGAGAAGATGAAAGTTGTCGACAGCATATTATAATGTGCGCCGCTTTAGCTCATTTATTTCCACAGTGGACAGAAAGGATGGCTTAAGATTATGGAATTTTCATCAGAAAACGAAAAACTGATCAAATTTAATGACTATTTTGTTGAAACGACGGCAGATACTGGATATGTATCTGCCATCCTAATACATATGAATTAATAAAAATTCTTCAAATTATTATAAGATTATCGTGCAAAACGAAGATATCCTCATGTCAACTCCTAAAACGGTAAAGAATTGTGATTTGGATACGAGAATTAAGAATATTCTTCAAGGATTTCTTGAAAATCGTCTAAGTTTGGAGGATGCTTTAACAAAACTAACGTACATCGTTAAATACGAATAATATTAGGAAGATGTATATGGTTTATTTTTTATAATATTTAATAATGTAAAATATTTAATAAATTTTTATAATGTAGTTTTTATTTTTATAATATAGTAAAAGTTTGAACTTTTTGCTTTGATATCCCTAAGCCTGGATGAAGTGTGAAGGAAGGTTACTTTTATGACCGTAGGGTTCCCAGTTAACGAATGCGGAATAAATAATTACCTGCAAATAGGCAAAAAAGGTACAGGTGACGAAACAAGAAATTTTGGGTCAAGTGGCGAATCACGAATTTACGAAACGGGAACAAATTTTCTAGGACAGGGCCAAAGCAGACACGATGACGTTTTTATCATAAAGTAGATATATGCATAAACAAGTTCTGTGAAACTAATTTATTTGAAAAAATATATAATCATCCAACGTAAACAAATCACAAAAAAAAACTCAAGAAAAATACATTTACAAAACCTTATTGAAAATTAATTATTATTATGTCACGTCCGACGTAGTAGTTACTAGTGAAATAACATTCTTCGGAATTTGGGTAACTATGTGTTTATTTTATCTGATTACATGTGTTGACGTATCGACCTCATATCGAGGCTATCATCAGGACTAAAATCAACAAAAATTCTTTCTATATCTATTTCTAATTAACTGTTAAGTATAAACTTAACAGATTTTGTCACAAGAGTTTAGACTTAAATAACTCACAAATCTCAACATTTCGCCAAATGTGAGAGTATGATTTCAAGATTGCATTCAAGTCTAATTTAATTGCGGACATGCCCTAATATCCTAGAGATATTTTAAAAATGCATAGAGATACACAAACGATATCATGTCATTGTTTAGAATACGAGTACAACACAGTAACAACGGCAAATTTGAAAAGACGCAACTGTTTACATTATGGTAAGAAACACGATGCTGAGTACCTTTGTTTTCATAGTTCGGACTGTGAGTTAAAACGTGACGAGTCTACGTTGGTAATTCATTAAATAATCTACATTCATGAGAATAAGTATTTCATTAAATGGAATACGAATTAAAGATTTCATACACGCTGAAAACTTCTTGATAAAGCACAGCTAGAATATTTTACTAATAAAACGTTTTGCTGTTCCAAGTGCGAGTTCATAACTATCTAATTCTAATTTCGTAAAGCTTAATGATCCATATTTTGGAAACAAGCAATTTCATTGCACCATCTGTCAATTTAAGACTTCATACAAGATTGCATAGGTGACACACAATGGGCTACATGATGGCATAAAACATTTAATTGTTGCCAATGCGAGTACAAAACTAGATACAAGTTTCATGAAATAGCTAACGTACATATACCAACATTTCGGTGATAAGCCGATCAATTGCTCCGAATGTGAGTACAAGTCTAATTTAATTGTACACAAAGACGTAATGATCTGCCAATAAATCACTTCCTTGTTCGGAATGTGAGCTCAGCGCTCTAAACAAGTCTGCTTTGGTAACACTTAGTGTATTACCAAAACAGATTTGTTTGAAAACTGTGTGCGTTATCAAGTTAGACTTGTATGTAATTTTAAACTCACTAGGAAGTCTTTATTATAACATTTTTAATTGTAGCCAATTTTGAGTCATAAAAATATTTTCAAAACTTTTTACGATACCATTAATGCGAGTCTGTTCAAAGCTTACAAACGACAGCAATTATTAAATGCAAAAGCGAAGCAAAGCAGATATTGATGGTAACAGAATGTTACCCCAATCAACAATTTATTAAATGTTCAACTGATTGATGATTGTTTGATATTTATTATTGTTAAATTTAAATTCAAAATTTTAAAATTCAGTAATAATTAAGTAATAAATAAATTACTTAAATTACAGTTAAGTAATTTAAGTTGAAACAATCGACGCTGCTAAAATGCATTTACGTTTGCAAATTTTGGTATAAAATAATTACTACTTAGCGACAAGCACGCAGGAAACAATTAACTAGGTTATTAACGTTAATAATTCCCAAAAATTATAGATTGTAACGGATATGACAAATATTCAGAAGTAAAATGTAGAATTTGTTTATTTTTGCGTTAACTTCCTGTTTTGTTGTATCACGTAAATGAAGATAAATATCTTTAATGGAAAAACTGCACTTTAGCTAATTAAAATGTTTTGTTCTTTTTGCCAAACAAATATATGACCATATAAATAAATAAAAAATGTCAAATAGAAGATATCTGTACTCAAGTATTTATTTCAATCAAAAATTTAAAATAGAAGGAATATGATGTAAAATTATAGTTAAATCTTTAAATCCATTTTATTATATAAAATCCTAAAAATAAAACAAGTTTTAAATCAGATAACGTTTGTGTAATTAATGTAAGTAATGCAAAATTTAACGTGTCGTGCGAGATGCGGTCAGTGCGAGATGCGGTCGGTGGGAGATGCAGTCACTTTTTCCTTTCTTACCTGAGCGAGAAATTAAAAATGATTTCTTAAGATATACTATTTGAAAATATTTCAATAGTAGTTTTTTTAATGGCCGACGAAAGCTCTTTTTCATTAGCTGATGATGGTACAGATGAAAAAATTATGACTTTTACTGGAAATAAGGCAAGGGCGAAAATGGAAGAAGCTACGGATTTATTTCAAGATGGAACTTTTAAGAGCTGTTCAAAGTTAATTTACTCAACTCCGTTGTTGTACGCTTTGTTGCCCAACAAGAAGAAGGAAACCTACTTAAGGATGTTTCGTCTAATTTTGAAATATATTCCGAAATGAAGCCCTTCCAAAATTATATGGACTTTGAAGTTGGATTTATTCTTGCCGCGAAAGAAATATTTCCGAACGTGCAAATACATGGCTGATATTTCCACTTTGGTCAATGTTTGTTGGCGCAAGGTGCAAGTCTTGGCTTAGCAGAAGCATGCAAAAAAAACCGAAGAAATAAGAAAAATCATCCGTAAGTGTGCTAGTCTAGCTTTTCTTCGACTTGAAGATGTGGATAGCGTTTGGCTTTTTTAATGGAAATCGCAAATACTTCAAACAAATTAGTCGAAGAATTCTTAAATTATTTTACGGAGTAATGGTTGGAGAATGACAACATACCAATAGCAATATGGAATTGCTACCGAGAGCGGCATCGTACCAACAACGCCGTAGAAGGGTGGATCTACAAACTTAACAGCTTTTTGGGCAAAGCCAATCCAAGATTTGTATCATTGGGAAAGCATCTGAAAGCTGAGGCTGAAAAAACAGAACTGCTAATTATGAGACCGGAAATAAATTTGGAAGGAGTAAGACGAAAAAAGAAGTATATGGAACTGGATGACAAAATCGACAGGAATACTACAAAGTATGAGCAAGATGGAAACATTGTAAATTTTTTGTCTATTATGTCTAATATTGTACATTTAGAATATAATATCAAAATAGAAAAAAAAATTAAAAAAGCAAAAGGAAACAATTAAAAAAAAATTAAAATGACTTCAAAAAATACAAAAATAAATTAAATTCATCATCATCAATCATAACTTCAAAAAAACATTCGAATGCCGGCTTATAGTATTTTGCTATAAAGCAAAATTTATGGTTGAAACACAGGTCTTCGGGACACTTCACAACTTAAACATTAAAATAGTTAGTTGTATAATATATTCTATATTTATCTCGTATGAACATAAAGATTAAAATCAAGGATCAACTAAATTTTCTCTTGACCGCATTTCGCACTACCCCCATCAAAACCCGTTCGTGATGACCGCAAGTCCCACTGTTTTCAATCCCACGATGACAAGACCCACAGCTTTAATAATCCGGACTTCACCAATCCGGTCAAATATAGTTTATTACTTTTATAGTATTCTTTAATTTGGGTTTATTTAATAACCCAATAACGCCCAGTGTCCTCATTTGAGGACAACAGATTTTGACGTGTATACTTCAAAAAAATTATTAGTTTTCTCGTTTCAATGATGCAATTAGTTTGTCCAGTCTTCACTTACATAAATTGAATTAGAAATAGGGTCAGATTCGGCAACGTAGCCAGTTCCGAATGTCCAATGTCTCAACGTGTTTTCACAGTGCAAACAAGGTTATGTGTCATAATGTGCTACGCTTCATCATCAAATACTGTAATCTTAAAAATAGTGTAAATGTTTCTCAGGGGACGCTGCTTTCACGCTGTTGCGGAAAAAGTAAAATTTAGTTTATAAGCTGTTATCCAAAGGTAAGACAACATTGCTACCATCAAACTCTTTAGGAGTTTTAAACTGCGAAATTTTGGTTTGTGCCAAAATGGACAAGCAACTGAATTTTAAGGCTTTGGAGGAGGCACTGCAATATCTGGAGTCCGATGAGTGTAAAGCAGACATTCTAGCATTACCAGTGGAAGTTGGCAAATTGACAGACGATAACGAAATTGACGAAAATGTTATGAATCTGCCAGTTGGAAATGACATTTCTGGTAAACACATTTATTCTAGTAATCCAACTCAGGAAAATGTAAATTGATGTTAATTTTCAGGTGGAATAGCGATGGAAACAGCAGAAGATAGCGACGACGAGTTCGATGAAAGAGATAAAATTCCCTTATCGGTATTTGCAAAGAAGGCAAAACGGCAGGTGAGCTTATCTCAGTGTTCTGCAAAATGGGAAGAAATTTCGCCCACTTATGCCCACAATGAACCTGCAAACAATGCTGAGGAGAATCTTGATGGCCTAACAGAGGTTCTAAAGGAAGTTCGCCCTGTCCAGATATTCGAAGAATTTTTGAATGAAACCGTTTCAACATGATTATTGAAGAAAGAGCCCGCTATGCCAAGGAGCAAAAAAAAATTCCAGATTATGATATTTCAGTTGACGAGGTAAAGACCTTTATCGGATTCCTTATTTTCAGTGGTTATCATATCTTTCCAAGTGAGTGCGACTATTGGTCTGAGAGTACAGATCTGGAAAAAGACGCTTTCACTAGAAACACATATTCTGAAATAAAATCTGTCATACATTTTGCAGACAACTGAAAGGCAAACGAAAACAAGCATGACAAGGCTTTCAAGATAAGACTTCTTTTTTTCGATGATTAATAAACCTTCAAAAAGTGGAGTATATTCGACAAACACCTCTCTGTTGATGAAATATTTGTGAAATACTACGAAATGCATTTCATCAAATAATTTATACACGCCAAGCCAATTAGATTCGGCTTCAAACTGTGAGCTCTTTGCGGAGAAAAACGTATTGCTACAACTTTGCACTCTGTTGTGAGAAAGGAGAATAATCTAAATTACCTCTCGGCACCAGAGTTGTACTGAAGATGTTATAGATTATTCAAGAACCAAGAAGTCATAGAATATATTTCGACAATTTCTTCACGAGGCATGCTCTTTTAGTCAGGCTTCGTGAGCAAAGATTTCAAGCTACGGGAACAATGAGAGATCTAAGAATAGGAAAGTGTCCATTGGCACCAACTAAAATACTAGTTGGTGCCAAGCAAGCGAGACGTTCTTTCGACTGGAAGAAACCAGGTCACCATTGTAAAATGGAAAGATATCAAGTATGTTCTGTTTGTGACATCATTGATGCAGTTTATCTACTAGGCCAGGTGAACCGCTGGAGCAAAGAAAATATAAGAATTACTTTAAAAATTGTGGCAAGGTGGACTCGAATTTCTGGCATAGGGGTAGCCATTATCAACACCCTCTCTTTATAACTATAGGCGCAAGATTTCAGTGCACCGGGTTACGAATCCGATACTTAATCAGTACGTTATATGTCTCTGTAAACCAATTCTTATAATTTTTTGAACGCAAAGTGTATACAAATTTGCAAATATTAAGATGTTAAATATCTATTTATTCGCTGTATACTGCATTTGACATAATGCACCGTATTAGCTGTGTGTAATGTGTTTGGACGAAATAGCACCTTACGACTATTGGTCTATTAAATTAAGATGAACTATTAAAGTGTTTAATCTAACGAATGAAACAAGGAACCTAACAATTAAAGTTCGCCTCGTATAAACTTCTATTGGGTTTTTACTGAGAAGCATCAGACCACCCTAAAGATGGCCATTTGTTTCTACATTGATCTTAATGAAAGGAGACTTCAACAGTCAAATGACAACACCTTTCTAATGCCTGTACGTTATATGTCTCTATCCATATAACGTACAGGCATTAGAGTACAATTTGTAAGGTGTTATTTCGTCCAAACACATTACACACAGCTAATACGGTGCATTATGTCAAATGCAGTATACAGCGAATAAATAGATATTTAACATCTTAATATATGTAAATTTGTATACACTTTGCGTTCAAAATGAAAATTATCTGAATTGGTTTACAGAGGAATATAGCGTACTGATAGAATATCGGATTCGTAACCTGATGCAATGATATCTTGCGCCTATAGTTGTAAAGAGAGGGTGTTGATTACGGCTACCCCTATGTCAGAAAGAGATGTCAACATTGCCTCAAATTTTAAATTAATTCCTTATCATTTACAATTTTAGAAATTACCACCTACCTAATTCAACACTTAGAAAACAAATTTAATGATTATCTGAAAATTCAACAAAAATTAATTTGGGAGGTAACCGGTTAACTCAACCTATCGCTGATACCTAAAACGCATCATCACGCCAGATACTGCACAAAACAGTAAGTCTAATGATTTAACATTCAATCACCTCAGCATTCAAAGAACTTAATAATTCATTGAACTAGAGAAAATAACTAAGACAGATTACGATAACAATCAATTAGCACAGGAACGCATTGCAAACGCTGTACAACAAAACCAATTGCTTCCTAAAAGAATCACAATTCTAAACTGCTTTGTTCTGGAAATTATTGCCGGAACGTACAATTGCTCATGCAAAAAATTGCTTAGGCATTAGGATACAAAATATCTAAAAAAGGATAAATTTTCTCCAGGGGCGTACGCGAAAAAATATTTCCAAGAAAAATCATTTCAATTTAATTTAATTTAATTTCGAGGGGGATTTATACTTCCAATCTGCCCAATGTGTGTGCCCATTCCTTCTTCCCCTGTGCTGATGATGGCAAAAAACTAATTTGGGAGGTAACAGGTTAACTCAACCTATCGCTGACACTTAAAACGCATCATCACGCCAGACACTGCACAAAACAGTAGTCTAATGATTTAACATTCAATCACCTCAGCATTCAAAGAACTTACTAATTGATTGAACTAGAGAAAGTAACTAAGACAAATTACGATAACAATCAATTAGCACAGGAACGCATTGCAAACGCTGTACAACAAAACCAATTGCTTCCTAAAAGAATCACAATTCAAACCTGTTTTGTTCTGGAAATTATTGCCGAAACGTACAATTGTTCATGCAAAAATTGCTTAGGCATTGGAATACAAAATATCTAAAAAAAAGGATAAATTTTCTCCAGGGGCGTACGCGAAAAAATATTTCCAAGGAAAATAATTTCAATTTAATTTAATTTAATTTAATTTCGTGGGGCATTTATACTTGCAATCTGCCCAATGTGTGTGCCCAATGATGGTTACTAAATATGTGCGGTTGGATTCAGTGATTAAGCCGGATTTATTTATTACATTATTTAATGAAAATTGCTGAAATGCTCAATATTGTCCGATATATTAACACTAAAAATAGTAAAGGAAAAATAAAAAATCTGTGGATAGCTAAATCCCTTTTGACTGATGAGACCTACCAAAAAGAGAACGTTGTTGAAATTGAAAAGGATGGAATACTACGTCCACAAAATCAGAATATATTATATTCCAAAACGCACTTATAAACACATCCTGTATAAAACGATTGCAGTCATACAGTAAGAATTTCTATATTTGGAAATTTTCAATTTATGTATGACCTTAGATAAGAAATAATTGATACTTAAAACCATTTGAAAATAACAAAATGCATTCCAGTCATACTGCTGGACTAAATATTGCATTGAAAAGATTTATATATAAATGAGCAATGTTCAATATCAGATTATTAAACTTGTAATTTATGTCATCGATAACATTGTATAATGAATATTCTATGTAAGATATCTGTCAGTCTCTAAAACCTTGTCGATACATTTATTATGTCGCATATTGTAATTGTGTACGTACAAGTATATCTCATAAAATACATGTATTCATTCTGATTAGTTCGGAATGATTTTACCGTTAATTGCTTTATTATAACATATGCTTCTACGCATACAATATTATTATACATAGAAAAGTTGATAAGCGAAGTCAAAAGAGAAAGATGAACATTTACTATTAAGAAGAATCATTGTCGTAGAAGTGGCTATGATGCTTCGGTACAGATATTTTGAGAAAATGATTCTTTGTAAAAAAATAATTTAATATCTAAAGCAAAAACTGTATTATTGCCATACTGGTAATGAAGTTATAAAATTCGCCATGCACAAATCTATCCATATTTTTGCTTTTCGAACTGATTTTATTTAAATACTACTTCTTCCTCTTCTTTATTGCCTTGTCCTAGAAAAACGTTGGCGATCAGTTGAATTATTTTCATTTTATCTACAAAGTACCAATAGTGAAGTGGTACTTAGTCCGTCCATTGGCGTAGTTTCTTTTTCTCGCTGTCCATGGTATTTTCAGCATAGAACACTAAAACATATCAGAATAACAAACGAGTGCGTAGTGAAAAATTTAAAGTCTCGACATGTTAATATCTTCTTGATTTTTGTGAATGAGCTTCTAGTATGGTAGATTCTACATCGAATTTCAAGTGAATTATCACTGTATGCATTTAACTGGGGGTTTTTGTACGATAAAACATTTTTGATAAGGTCGTTGTTGAGTTGACTACTAGAGTGCCGTGCATTACATTTCATTAACATCCATTTAGTCTTTTTGACGTTTAGTCGCAGAGCCATAGCTTCACTTTTTGCAACTACTTCGTTTAGCAGCTCTTGTAAATCATTCAGACTGGTGGCGATTAATACGGTATCATCAGCATATATAATATTGTTGATGACCGTACCGTTTAGAACGACTTAGTGCTTCAAGAATTATATTTTCAGAATATATGTTGAAAAGAAGTGGAGAGAGAATACAGCCTTGCCTGACTCCTTTCAGTATGTTGACTTCTGCCGACATTTCGTTACCAGCACGAATTTGTGGCTTCTGGTTCCAAAATAAATTCGCTATTATACGAGTATCGCGTCCATCTAATCCCATGTTACTAAGAATATGGATTAGTTTTACGTGCTTTACTATGTCAAACGCTTTCTCCTAATCGATAAAGCACATCTACATTCATGTCGCGCAAGCTTTGTGCCAGCACACGTATACCAAATTATGACGCTTTCGTACGTAGGTCATTTCTGACTGTTCAAACTGTGTATTATTCATGTTCACTTCACACGTTGTTCACTCCATAATTCTGAGTTGGCCTTTTTTGGGAATGTTACGAAAGGTGATGGTATTACACCGCTTTTGTATATGCTATTAAACATATCGACTAATAGCTGAAGCGATGTCTCATCCTTCAATACTTTCAGTACTTCAGTCAGAACACCATCTGGACCTGGAGCTTTACTGCTTTTTGTGGATGCAATAACGTATTCGGCTTCGGGTCTTGTGATATCTATCCCGTCAATATTAATAATATTAAGGCTTGCGCTCCTATTATAATTAAAGAAAGTTTCAATATATTTCTTCCATTCCTCCAGTTTTTCATCAATAGGTGTCAAAACCTTTCCTCTTCAGTCCATAAGGTTGCTTTTGCTACTAGCTTTGTACATTCCAGCCGCTTGTTTGACCTTCTTATGCATGTTGAATAAGTCGTATTTTGTACTTAATTCCTCGATTTTCATGCACTCTTTCGGTAGCCTTTCTTCCATTGCACACCTCACTCGCTTGCGGATTTCCGTGTGTACTTCGAGGTACCTACGACTGTCCTGGTTTTTTAACAGCCACCGCAAGTCCATCAATTGTAAAATTTCATCGGTCAACCTGTTCCGTCTGCCTTCGCTAGTTAATTTGTCATTGGCTACCGCGTTTATGACTTCTTTGAAGCCATTCCAACACAAATCAATGTATTCGGTATTTTCTACCACGGGAATTTCCTTCAGTCTTCTGATTAATTCCCCCCGGATCTGAGGTTTCGTGAATGTATCTTTCAGCATTTGAGTATCAATTCTCGGTAAATTCTTCTTATTAACGCATTTTTTTTTTAGTTTTAAGTTGTGGTCAGTGTAAACATCTGCGTCTGGATATGTTTTAGCGCTTTTGACGAAATTTCTGCAGTATTGCTTAACCAATATATAATCGATCTGGTTTCTCACATTTTCATCCGCCTTTGAGGTCCACTTGTATACATAGGTGTCTTCCTGGTAGCTCGAAGAATGTGTTCGTTATAACTAGGCTTTCATCCTGACAGAATTCAACTAGTCTGCTTCCGCCTTCGTTTGGTTGGCTTCGACCATAATCCCCACTACATTTTCTCTTCGGCCGCAAGCCAATTTAGCCGAATATGGTGACGTCCAAAGCTTCGGTGGTTCGAAATGCTTCTTTAACTTTGGCGTAAAACGACTCAATGACTTCTTGCGATGCTTCGCTTGTTAGTCCGTATACTTAGATAATGTTAAGTGGTATTTATTGTGCATCTAATTGGATCATGATGACCCGATCCGACACTTTATACCAATTTTTAACAGACTTGTTTGCTTACTGGCTTAGGATAAAACTTATCCCATTTTGATGTTGTGATGAGATCTCTCCGGAGTAATACACTTCGTAACCGTTGACCTGCCATTTCCTTGAGTTTGGTCATCTCATTTCACTAATTCCAAGGACATAAATTTTGAGCCTGCCCATTTCTTGAACCACATTATGGGCTTTTCCGCCTTGATAAAGGCTCCTTACCATGTAGCTATCTTGTTTATAATTGACCATTTAAGGGCTGCCGGGGACTGGGTGCTTGGCTATGTTGTCTCAATCATGCTCAAGATGTATCTTGGGGATTATAATGAGGTAGTTTCCCTTTGCATTCTTCATCTCAGTGGTATGGTCATACCAGTCGGGTATTTAGTTGCTGCCCATGCTTTCCAGATGTTGCAGCAGTTGTTATCAGATTTACACCTTTTTATCAGTTGGCCTTTCCCAAGGACCATCCAGTGTATCGAGTTATTGTTACTGCTGTATTGTCCGCAAGTGCTTATATGTCATTGCAACGCTTATTTCACGGCTAATCTTAATATTCCATGACCATTCCACTATCCGCAACCTGTGGACGCGACTTGTAGCGTACAGCTCAGCTTAGCTTAAATATTACTCCTAAGCACCTGACCTCACCCTATTACTGTTTTTCCTGTTTGCTATTGTTCGCCTATTCGTTATTGCTAGCACATAAACGTTATTGCGCTAATTTAAAAGTTAAATAACAGTTTTTCTCTCTCCGAGAATACCTACGTTTCACTACACAAGATATTTTTTCCGACTTATCCGACTTCACGAATTGTACGCATTAGTCTAATAAAAAGGGGCTTGAGCTCATGCTAACTCATATGCGAGAGAATCGAAAGATTCGTGCACATGATTTTTCCAACCGTTTACACCAGCATAAAAAAATTTAAACTAAAAATTCTTTTAAAGATATAAAAAATACAAGTTTGTATTAAGCTTTAGTTGCATCTGAAAGTTTGTACGTACTTGAATGTTTTCAGATGCACAGCTAAAATTTAGTTTCATGCTATGTTTTATATGTTCAAAATGCAACTGCGTATGCGTTTTTGTAATAAATGTTTTGTACACACTCGTCCAGTATCAAACTGTCATCATATTAACTGAGTCAGCCGTTGGACATGTAAATCTGCAGAGAACAATAATACACACGAATTCGACGCCTTTCTTGTGTAGCCGCTAATTCATGTATAGTAGCTAATTGCACATTTCACAAAAACTTCATCCAAGTTGTATGTGGTCCTGTTAACCATTCAATTATCATACGACTCATACATAGACTCAATCCTTAGAAAGTGGCCCATGACAACAAGCCCGAAAGATCTAGTATACATACTGTGGTTGTTATAGATAACTTCCCTTACAAACCCTGCCAAAGGTTTTGTTGGTGCCATTAATTAACACCAAGCAAGCATAGCACGAGAAAGCGTTAGATGCTATTTTTGATGTTTTTGTACTTGCTGTCTCACTCGTACCAAGAGATAGATGTTTTTTTATCTAACTCAAGACATGAGAGACTTGATTCGTCAACAAGCTAAATATGTAATCTTTTCAGATCAGATCAGATCTAGTAGTTACATTTAAAAAATATAAATTTGATAGCCAATGCATATCAAATGGTTTTATATGATCTATTCCACGCCATAAACAGGTTGGACGTATCGTGCCATCGATAATGCTGTAATCAATTAAACAATCAATCCAACCGACAATATGTGATAGATTTACGTCGTTGTTTATAGATATGTCCTCAGATATGTCGCATACAACAGTTTCTTATATAACATACCAGTAACTATTCCATAATTAGAATTTGGGTACGTTGTAAGCCAATTATTTTATGGATCAGATGGAATGCTTTAATCTACAACCGGGTAGTCAGAATTTCTATAATTTACGATTCTCCGTTAAAATACGATATAAACCCTATGGTCCGATGTAATGTCTAAACTTTTTCCCAGGATACGTCCATAATGATGTCTGGCGTAGACGCAGCTAGTTAATTTTGGGAGTTTTGTACTTTCAGTGTCTCATCGGCTCTTATATAAATGTTGGGTAAGCGCTTTGGCGCTGACATTACATTCACAGAAACAATCGGGATCTCTGAATGGCACGCTACAGAGTGCCCGTAGAGATTTCTCTAGAAACATTCCCCTTCCATTGCCTGCTGTTTGTAAAACTAAAAGGCTGTTCCCTAGCTTAAATAGTTGGACTTTCTCCAAATATTAAAAAGGTAATCCTCTCATAATTCTTTGGTGTTTATTAATTTAGCTTTGTTATTTCTGTGTGACATATATATTTTTATACGCAACTTTAAGGATATTTTATCTTTAAAATTGCTTAAAGTTGATGAATGCATTTATTTCAAAATTTATTCAGAATCCATTAATCAAAATAATAGAGTATTTATATATAATTCTGGCAAAGAGTCAGGAGCTAGATTATCGGAAGCTAGATTATGAGGTAGTGAGGAAATTGAGGTATTCAATTAAATTAAATTGAATATTATTGGTTTCTATTTTGGAGAAGTAAATTAGCAACACGGTGTATGAAACAAACTATGATGTGTTGTAACTTAAAATCTCGTATATTGATTCATCGGTCTAGTTTATATATGAAAATTAAATATCAACAATTTAGTTTATTATCACATGTATACACATTTGACCGAGCAAGGTCGTTTCTACATAAATTTAAATGCATTTGCTACATATTTTAAAATATGATTTGAATTATCAACAATAATAATTGTCTTATTAAATTATTACTAATATAGCATTATGGCCATGAATGATGTTTTTGGAGCTATTCTTTTTCCAGGAATTGTAATATAAAAAGGGCCTTTATTTATGGGATATGAGGCCTATTCTTCCTACTAATAATATACATTTTCGTTAAATAATAATTATAAAGTTTCTTTTAAATAATTATGATGAATGTATAGCACATTTCAGTTAATATGCCTTGCAAATAAATTAGTATAAAACTTTTGTTCCTTGAGAATATTCAGGAGCATATGAATTGTAATTCTGATTCTCAGAATATCTTTGATTGTTAGAACTTATAATATCCGAATTTATGGGATGAATTATTAACAACATCTGAAATTATTTACCTTATTTAGATTACAACTCGCAAAACAAAAGTCAAGGGTCGCGAAAGTTTTTGTAGAAGTTGATAAAATTCGTAGGATCAAATGCAATATATATAATTGTTTTTTTTTTTAATAATTTTTACGCCACTGTGAGATCTAAATTTGTATATTCTTTCAGATATCGCAAAAAGACATTTATTTATGATTTAAATAAGCATTTCAGTGCACGTATTGTGTCCGTGTATCATATAAGCAACTGCTCTGTTACCTATTCTCTACCATATATGGTTAAATATTGAAAGAGAAGATTCAAGAAAATGCACATTCGCAGTAAGTAGATTGAAGGTAATTTCAAATTACTTGCATCAGCATGAGATTAATAAACATCATGTCCAATAATATTGCCTTTCACATAATTTTCATAAGCCAACTTAATAGTGTAATTGAATCCTCTAATATAATTGAGAATTTTATGTTACTTAATTTTAAAATAAATTGAAGCTACGTTTACCTTTAATTGACGTTAAGTCTATTTCCTTAAATGGAATGCAACAAAAGCATGTAATTGGTGTATTATATGTTTAATACCCTAATGTTTCGTATTGAATTACGTTATATTCATATTATTTTTCTTGGGAATATTGGAAATAGACGAAAAGATGTTTTGGGCATGATCAAGCCTATTTGAACATTCTTTAATCATCAAGTTAAAAAAGTTTCAGAACTCAAGGCTACTTATAAAAATTATTTCAAATAATCCTTAATGTGTAAAAGTGATCTGGATTGACGACAATAAATGAAACAAGAAATGTTCCAACTCAAAAAATATATCTTTTGGAGCTAGAAGGCTTATTGTTTCATTTATTTTAAGAAAATTGAAAAAAGCGCTTATTTTAATTAAATATAAGTTAATTATACTTTTCGTTTGAAAATACTTTAGGTAGTTTATTATATTTATTACATTTTTTAACTAAAAAGTATGGAGCTCTTCGAAACGAGCGCTTATGTTAGTGTATATAAAAGAGCATTTAACAGCGTTTATCCCGCATATAGATACGCTAATCGAATGCTACCCTAATAAGCAATTGATCTAATTGAATATTGAGATTTTTTATTAAACGCAAAATTACTAACTAATAATAAAATAACATAGCACAGAACATTCTTAATTGAAAATGATTGATTTGTCTTGAATGCAAAATTTATTGTTCACAGAATATTATGCCTAAACACATTGTATATCCTCATCGACGCCTAAAAAGCTTTTCCGTTATCTCATACCTGTAACTATTGGGTCGGTGGATAATTATTGCGGCTTTTTGGTAACTTTTTTTAATCTCTGTTTTTTTAATTTAAATTTTTTTTTTCATTAAAATTATTCGCCAGATTATCTCAGTCGGATAATGGAGAAACGCAAAAATTATTGTATACAGCAAACGAAAGTGTAGTCATAAATTCTTTTATCTCGGGATTAAATAGTAAAGATTTGAAATTGATTGTACGCTCATGTAATAGTAAGTCTATGAGAGGAACGGTACGAACAATAGTAGATGTAATTGAGGCTGTGAAGAATGAGTTAGCGTATGAGAAAATTAATTTTCTTTAAAAATAATGCGAACAGTAGTTGTAATCTTTATAGGAACAATTACAACAAAAATAGTTTCGCTTCAAATAAGAAGAATCATTTTCATAATAATTACAATACGCAATGTGCAAATAATAATATGGAACTCTCTTTTCAATTAATGAAAGTGCTTATCGAAAATCATATCCATCCCATATGCGTCATATTATGCTCTACCACTTAGAGAAAGGTTGGAATGTAGTATCGAGCAATACGAGCAATACAAAGCCTCAGGCCATTCCTACAAAGCAATTCCTGAGTAATCTGGGAATGAATCGTCAAAAAAAACCGAAGGTTTGCGTTTCACCAAATGTTTCACCCAAAGAAATAACGAAAGGTGTCCACTGTAAGAAGGCAATGTGGTGTGTTTGATGGGATAGAAGCAGAATCATCGACCCGAAAATCATCTCAAACAGGATTTGTTATAGGTAGAATGGGCATCAACAGTGGAGGATTCCGAATAAAAACGGCCAGGGTAATTAAATACCAATAACGACATCTATTTGACAGAGACCAAAAAACCGACGCATGTTGAGCATGTGTCGTCGAATCTATCGTCAATAAGCACTGGGAACTGCGTCTTCAATCACCAAAATCTATCACAAAAACGCCTATGGACTATTATATCAAGCGATCGCTGTACAATTGACTCGTAAACAAAGTTTACGACGACCTGGATGACTTGGTGGACATCATCAAAGAGTGGATTGCCTCTTAAAATTGCAACTTCTTCGCCCGTGGAATCGACATAATCTTTTAAAGATGTTTTTGTTAAATGTTGTTATTATTTTTGTTGAATAAAATTTGTTTTAAAAAAGCCGCAATAATTATGTTCTTTCATTTTTTAAACAACAAACATATTTTTATTGCAAATATAATAAAATCTTAGTATGGATCAAGAAATTTTTATATGTGAGTATATCTATAGAGGTTCCGTCTGACCTAAACTACACCCTTTCCAGGGTACGCAAACACGTGAACCTGATCTCCACACTCAGAGGACGCTTTAAAGGCTCTCATACACAAACTCCGCATCACACTTATAAAACCTATATTAGGGCACTGATAGACTGTAGAGCTGTTTTAGATTCTACACATTCTAATGCGCAAGCGCACAAACTTACTACCTGTGAAAGAAGAATACTTCGAAAAATTCACAGGCTACACTTCCAATTTCCGAGTGCGCTACTACATGAACACTGCCCTGCTGAGCCTGAGCGGCTAAAATCTCTACGGGCGAAGTATCCTGCTCGACGTTATGCAGAAAAC
>WYDF02164022.1:0-22307 GCA_009867245.2 Adranes taylori
TTACTATGCTCCAAATCTGACTTCCTTAACAGATTAATTTATTAATGTTTTAATTTGGGATAAATTATGATTTAATTCAATTTCATTTGGTGTTCCTCCCCACTCCTATCTTATATACATCACATTTGGTTTTTTTTCGCTTTCTTCTGCAAACCTTTTATCATCACTTACTTGTTAACTCCTTCTATCAGTTCCACCCTCGTCTTTGCCGTACACACAAAATCGTCCGCATATTCCAATGACCACACTTCTCTTTATCCTCCAACATATTTATATTTAAAAAAAATTTCAAAATGTGTTATGTATATATTAAATGAACTCCCGCTTATTGGATACCTTTTTTTACTTCCTTCCTTATTTTAAACCATTCAGTCAGACAATTTCCCACTATTGCTCTCAATTTTGTCTCTTCATAAATTTCTCCTACGATCCCAATTATTCTTTCAGACCTTTTACATTATCATCCATAGCCTCTCTCCCACCATGATGTAAATGTAGCTTCTACATTCAGAAAACATTATGTATAACTTTCTTTTGGTCTAGGTCTCATCAGAAAATGTAGGTTAATCAAATTATCAATTGTGTTTCTCCCTTTTATAAAATCATTTTGCGTTTTTGGCAACACCCTGTCCTCAAGCAAATATCTTATAATCTTCCAAACAACGTATGTACTCCATTAATTACTGTAACCCTCCTAAATTCTGACTGTTAGATATTGGGATTACCTCTGGTGTACTCTTCATTCCATTGAAAATTTCAGTAAATCCTCTTATTAATGCCTCAATTCCTTTCTTATTCAGACATCTGCAAACATTGATCATTAGTCATTTTCTTTATTTCCTCTAACACTTCTTCTTCCTTTATGTTCTCTTCATTGTCATTTGTACCATTTCCATTCATGCTACACCCCTCAACTCTTTTCAAGTTCTTCTTATACATATACGCTCTGCATTTGTTTGCCCGCTCTTTTGAATCACGGTTTCTTCTCTAGCAGCCCTTTTCGCCTCATTTATTCTCAGATACTTCCGTACATCACCCCCTCCCCCTCTTACTTACCTCAACTTACCATAAACTTATGTTTTCTCTTACTTCACTATTAAAACCATTTAATATTCCCTTTTTCTCTTTCTATCACTTTTACTGCTCCCTATCATAACCCCCCTTATGGTTTTCTTTTTATCCTATTTCCCATTTTGTACCCTCCCTTTAAATTTTCTTTTGTTCTTTATTGTCCTATCTCAACTAACATTATTTTTTCCATATCCCTTTCTCATTCACCTTTCCCTTATCAAACCCCCATTATAACTTCAATTCGCTCATTCTTTAAAATATAATCTACTAAAAAATTTTCTCAACCATTCACCACCAAAAACCCCTCTTATTCTACTCCATTCTATTAACTTTATTCCTCTACCACCCACATTTTAGGTTTTTGAGACATTCTTTCACGAGATTCGTGATGCAAGTCCCATTTCTCATATTAGCGCATTCCAGTCCCGTAAAATCATTAAACGGGACAATCTATTATTGGAATACCTACAATAGGATTTTCTAAGTTAGTGTGTATAGTATTTCCGTCTCCCTCCTGTTCTTCTTCTACTAGCATCTGTTGGTCGCCAACTTCTACACAAATTGATTGATTATTATCAATTTGAGCATTATTTTGTATATTTGCATTAGAATTTAGTTCAGGCTTAAAATCTCTATTAAATTCTTCAGTATAATTGAAAATGATAATCGAGGAGTATTATCATCTAAATTATTCAAATTGTTAGTTGGATTACGTGATAATGTGTCAGCGTTCCAATTTAATTTATCGTTTTTATAAATTATATCATACTGAAATTCTTTTAACTTTAAACGCCACCTAACCAATTCAGAGTTTGGGTCGTTTAATGAAAATAACGACTAAAGTTGTTTAGGGTCAGTTACTATAGTAAATTTTCTACCAAATAAATAGGGTCTGAAATACTTGGCTGACCAAACGATTGCTAAGGGTTCTTTTTAAATTGTGCTATAATTCGTTTCATAGAATTATTTAAAGTACGATTAGCGTATGCTACTGGTAAATCTGATCCTATTTTACCTTGAGATAATACAGCGCCAAGACCGCCTCTGTAGTTAAAAGCTTTAGTTAAAATAATGGGTTTGTAAAATCAGGATATTGTAAAATTGGTTCATTTATTAGCATATTTTTCCATAAATTAAAATAATTAATATATTCTGTTTCATAAATATTAATTTCAATTCCACCTGTTCTTATAACCTAGCACTAATTGTTTTTATTGAAGGCTTCAATCGATGCCAGAAATTGATTCATCTACCATTACCCGCTTTTTTAAGCATATACTTAATAAGCTTAAAAAAAGCGGGTTTCATAAAGTTATTATGAACTTTTTTAAATGATTAATTTATCTAATTAATAAATAATACTAGTAGTTATTCACTTATCTTAAAAAGTAATACATTACATATATGTTTCATTCTTAAATAGATCAATCTTTGCTTTATGTCGGACGTAAAAAAGTGGTGACTTCCAGTATATGAAAGATGGCGTGGCAGTCCCGCCTACGAATTCTTTTTGAATCTATTCTTTATCTTATTGCGTATAGCAAAATATTTCCGATGTCTTTGGATAAAAGAAACCATTGATTTGTTTTTTTTGTAGATTTGTTATTTTCTGTCGTTTACAGCTCTAAAAATTAGTCCTCAAAATTTATATAGCTCTGTGCACCTCGAAATCTATTAATTAAATTGTATATTAATCGATTGTTTTGTAATTGCAGTCAATGCATTGGAGTGTACCAAAAACCAAAGATCGCATGTTACCGGGTACCGCTGGCTTAACATCATCGGGCCCATCGAGTTTGCCTGCTGGCGGTGCGAGTGCAGCCTATCGGCGTGCATCCGAGGGTGGGGCGAACTTGCGATGTTTTGGCGGTACGGGTCGGTCGAATGGTGCTGCGACTGCGTGGAGTGGCGCCGGCGTTGGCTTCGGAAAAACTAGTATCGTCAGTGGCGAAGCGAATGCAAATCCTACGACGACGGGTTCGGAAGGAGTTGATGGGCAAGCGTCCAATTCAGATGTTGTTCATAAATTTAGAAATTATGAGATTTAAGAATATGTTTTTTAATATTATGTAGCTAAGGTTTTGTGCAAATTGGAATTTTTAATGCCTTATCTCAATATTTCCACAAAAGTATTAGCAATGTTTTTTTGCAAAATCGCTTCTTTCAGCGGGTTTTAACTTTTCGAAGCAAATTTGAAATTCAATTTTGTATATGGTGTTTAATTTCTTTAGCTATTCTGTCTTGATCTCGTCAATATCGGTAAACCGTCATCCTTTCATGATTTTTTCATTGTTGCGAATAGAAAAAAAGTAGGATACCATGTTAGGTGAATACCAATCACCAGGGATAGTCTCACCACACAAATTCGGACTCCATAATTATTTTCTTCACCTTTTTGATATCATTATCAGTTAGTGGTGTTCTAGCCACCCTAGAACGGTCGTTATCTTCAACGTCTTTCTTGACCTCTTGAAAACGCTTGTTTCATTTATAGAAGAATTACTAAAAGCAACATTTAATATGTCTAACACTCTGCTACACTTTATTTTATTCTACGCTATATTTTATTCGTCGTTAACTGTTGTATTAACTCAACAGAGAGATCAACATATGTTTGCCGAACTGTCGACCAATAAAACAATAACAAATATTTGACAGTTGGACTTCTACAAGCCACGAAATTAAACAAAATCTCGTATGTTCCGATCATACTTCGTAATTATCCAACTGTTTTTGTAATATGCTTATGGAAGAAAATATCCCATGAAAGCTTGTTTAAAATATTTACTCACAGTATGTTTTTTTTATTAAATTTGTACTCTTCAAGCACAAATATGTTTCTAATTTTTGTAATTCCTTCTGCGCGTTGCCCCTTTTACATTGTTCGGGGCCATTTGATAACTTTTTTTTAATAAAGTATATCTCTTCAAGTACAAATATGTGTCCAATTCTTAATAATTATTACCTGTATGGTGACCCTATATATTGATATTACGAATTTAGTGTTGCCACCTGGTTCTGTTTTGAACGAGATGTGTTGAATTGGCTTTGGGAATTTGGTTGGATCTGTCCCAGCCTCAAAATACGAGTTTAGGTTATACGACCAAAATATCTATATATTCCTGCCCAATTTTTGTTATCTAAAGCTTGCAGTTGGTATTTAGCTGAATACATATTTGTGAAGTGTTTGGTTTCACGATTTAAAACCCCTGTATTTTTAACTCTTTCTATTAGTTTCACATTATGCAAGGATATTTATTTAGGTTTGCATGTGGTTTACACCTCACGGGGCTTTTTACGTCGGGCCTTATAAGAAGGAACGTTAGTAATTCTATATTTAGATACCACGCACTTAAGCGTAGGACCATTTTTAAATATTATGCGTGACGTATGTAATAGATATATAGTATCCATCTCGTTCGGTGCCAAAATATGTTTTAGCTTATAGTAGGTAAAAAATAAATAATAACTTTACGTCTAATGGACCATAATTTTTCTATAACATATTGCACGAATATTAAGACTCAATTGAATTATTTGATGTTCTTTCAAATTGGGCTGATTTATCAAATTCGGGCCATTATATCGTTATGCTAAATATTTGTGCATATAGGTGATTAGGAGTGCAACACAAAACAATAGATTTTGTAGAAGGCAAGCGTTGATTTTTTTGTGTATGAACTGCTTTGTGAATGAGCTGCTGGATTTTATTGTTTTCAATATTTATAATTCGTTAGTGAATCCGCGCTCGTTATTTTTGACTGGTATTTTACTGGTTGATTCTAATTATAATGCAAAAAATCAAGGACGTCTTCTTTGCGGTAAAAACAAATAAAAATATAAATGTAGTTAACTAAGGTATTACATTTTTTGTATATGATCTTCTGAGTTATTGACGACGAAAAAACTTGCTCGGTTTGGACATGGATTTGAAGCTGGTGATCTGCGACGTTGGAGAAAAAGTGAGGACATTGACTAGCGAAGATAGCGAATGGAGGCGGTCTACGAATGCTGGTTTCGGAAGGCAAATTGGTTGTCTGGCGACGTCGAGTCTTTAGTAACGGTCATACTTCGATGTGAACGACTCGTAGCGAGATTGACTCATTGGCGAGGTTGAAACGTTGGCGGTTGGTTCTTCGGTGAGGTGAATTCGTCGGTGAGGTGGATTTGTCGGCTCGTTAATGTGGATACATCTTCGGTGAGATTGACTCGTCGGTGAGGTGGATTCATAGGATCGTTGATGTGGATGGTCTGTTGGTGAGATTGACTCGGGGTCTGACAGTTGGCTCCCTGGGTCGTAGCTTATCCCCTTGACACTGGTCTTCTCCAGGATGTTCGAAGACACGGTTAAAAGATGTGGGGGAGCGTTAAAATATATATAAATATGAGAGAAGACATAGAAAATGATACTAAGGAGTCGAAAGATTACTGCCAAAATATTCAGGAGTGTAACTCTTGTTTACCTGATAATCTTGTTGTAAGAAGTTTACTGGTTGTTTGATTGAATTGAATTATATTTTATTAAATTCGAAGAATAAATAAATAATTTTGTTGGTGACGCTTAGTCGCTTACTTAGCAGACTATGAAATTTGAGATTTTTGGTATCCTTCGCCGGCGATAGTTCTTGGTGTTGGCGACAGTAATTAGCGGGGCTTAGTCCAAATTTCTGCTAAAATCTTTAAGAAGAGAGAATTTCCCTCAAATAGGAAGCATCCTTTCAACCGTTGGAAATTTTAAATAACAATATCTCATAATATCACTAGCAAAATTCTACGGTTTTATTATGATTCTATGATAGGGAGCTCTCCAATCAGATTTTACACGTGCCAATAGACAACGTGCTGCATTCCCCATTCTACTACGGACATCCACCAACCAAGGGGAATGGTGGTGACAGCTTTACGTGTAAAGCATTTGAAACGGTGTACGTTTCTTACAAACAATAGAAAAAGCTAGTTAGATGAAAGTGACGCCCTAAAATTCATTAAACTCATTAAAAGTAGTTTGTTGAAAATACGATGGCATTGAACCTCGTCCAGACCAGGTCAGCCAAAGTTCAATAAACCTATTATGAGTTATTTGTTCCAAGATTGGAGACCGTAAACATCCCTCATTAGTCGGGACAATGAACGCAACTTCAACAACCTTACTAGGAGTTGTTTATTCGAAATTTGACATTGCCAAAAGCGAAACTCTAATAAAAACAAAATGCGTGTAAAGATCGGGACGCCATAAAAGAGAAAGAAACATATCTTTCTCCCTTAAAATGTACCAATTTATGCTCATATTCCGCATTTGATGTAAGCGCACAATAAACGTGAAAAACATTTTCCTAGAGCAAAAACAACAGCAAAAGCAATGTTATCAAATACGAATGCTATATGTTTTCCATCTGACTTACTCTGCTGACTGTCTCTAATACATGTGAATGCCAACATTCACGTGTCTTTTGCGATCGGCTCCCTTTCCTCCTCCTATGTGAACGAAAAAAGATAATGCTGTTTGGTTGGTGACAGTCAACATATCAATACGCAGATTTCACTGACTGCTTGTAAAAAACAACGTGTGAGCATACATCGTACAACTTTTCTTTCTTCGAATTATTTTTATTAAATATCTATTCGTTATCCATTTGAGTATTGATTTATTTATTTAATTTGCTGGTTTTTCGATTGTGTTAATTTGATAAAGATTGTTTATTGCTTGTCTTATTGCATTTGTCGATTCGGTAGGCCTATTCCCAATATACCGTTAACACGCAACGTGACTTAGATTGAAGTGGGATTAAAATGTCGGTAGACGTATTTATACTTTATTTTGATATATAGACAAACAGGGTGGTAGAATGTGTATTATATCTCTTAAAAAATGCAACAGTTTTTTGTAAATTCGACAACAAAATATATATAAAAGAATAGGGAATCGTATATAGGTATACGATGCCATGAAGTACTTTTTATTTTATCTAAAATAATAAAAGACTTAATTATTGGTTGACATTTTTGTTTTGACATGTAAATTTAAAAGAGCCCTAAGGAGATGTTTTAAAGCCTTTGAGATCAAATGTGTAATGAAAATCACTTTTATCTAAAAGGTACAAGTATTTCCTTATTGTCAAGTCGTAGCATGTATAACTTTTTTTGTAATAAGTAAAGAAACTTTTGCAACATATTTTCACATGCCGTTGTTGAAAATTGTCAATTTTCGAAACCATATGATTTTAATCCTATGATTTTAATAAACGTAAAATATACATTTCTAGGGTAAATATTAACCAGGACTGTTCTTAAATTTTATTCTAAAAACTTGAATCCATATCTTTTCCATTCAAATAATTATTAAGTGATTTTTAGAATAATTCTGAGACCGATAACTTTTAACTAGACGTTTTTGTTGATAAAACAAAAAGTATTTAATTGCACCTACCTTGTAACATATTCCTTTGGGAGTCATGTTAATTTAAGGTCAGAGAATGCCAAAACTGTAGGAAGTTGTGACAGACTCTCACTCGCAACCCTTCTAATACTCCCCATTAGCGACTATCACATATGGCGCAAGCAAATATCCTAATTAATTACCGAATAAAACGGCATTCGGAATTATATATATCCTCGGGCTGGAATTGCTCTTGTTGTTCCTCCGGTCCTCAGTAGTTTTTGAGGGCACATGTAGCTTCTAGTTTTGCGAGTTACGCAGGTGCTCGAGATCTTGCGGGCAGCTGAAATAAACTTACTACTAATTAGTAAAACAGTATTTATGATTTAACAAAATACGTCTTTGTTTTTCAGACAATGTAAACAGAGAAAGAAATATTAATGCACACATATATGTCAATGGATAAATGTTAAATTAAATTAATATCGCAACAATGGCGGTTATCAAAATAAACAGTACCTATTCTTTCATAAATAAAACAATGTTGCCAAGCGGTTTTATATAAAACAGTACAAATGCATAATAATACTCAAAAGCGGTGTATATAAATAGAGCGATGCATGTAAAGCAAATCAAATGCACGGTGAGAAAATAATTAAAAAAGTAACTATACGGAAAGAATGTTTGATATGTCAAAAATACATTCGGGAAGGTCGGGGCAAATCTAATTATTCTGATACAAACGGTGGTTACGTGAACACTGGAAATCAATAAACCATCGTAGCACCTCGTAATACGTCAACGTTACTGTGCCAAGTGGTTAATTCTGGCGTAAATTGGAATTATGCACCCACGCATTAAGCACCCCAGCTGAATAACCACTGTAAGACAAGTAATACTTTTTAATGTGTCAACGTTACTACAGTCGGGTGGTCAGGACCAGCTTAAGCCAGTATTATACACTTCAGCGTAGGGATGAAAATATTCACGTCGTAACACCTTGTAGCTCGTGACGTTACTTTTAGTTGAATAGCTGGTTGGTGATGGGTAGGAAAAGAAATAAAACTATTCAATAAACATGCAATTCAATAAACCAACATGCAATTCAATCAAGCAGTATACTATATAAAATCACTCACCCAATGTGTTACTATCTCGGCCACTGTCACTAGCTCTCGCTGTGCCTGTTGCTTCGACAAGGCTGGCTTGACTGGTCCCTCTGCTGCTGGCTGCTGCTACTGGACGTTTTGTCTACGAGTTCGCAAAATTGAAACTAAATTCTTATACCAAAAATATCGCTATTTATAGAAGGGAGCCTACGCTCAACTTTTCCTCTGATATAGGGGTCTACGTGAAGCCATCACACGATACTATTCTTGACACGAACTCTCCACACGATCCTTTGTAAATATCGGTTTCCACCCTACTCTACGTGACGACGTAACACATAATTCCATTTTTAGTGGCATTTCCATTTCGCTACTACTGGAACACAGTAACCAGTAGTAGCGATACACAGCAACGGTGAGCCAGCCAATGCATATGATTTTCATTCTCATTGCGGTCTCCACCGAAAGAAGTGAAGCAAGCGTAGAACACAAAGGCCGCTCGCCTACGTATTATTTACAGTCGGCGACTCTAGATAATAGTGAAAAACATATCACATATCACATGCCACACAGCAATACGCCAATCGGCCGGTCCAGGCAATACTTTTAGACACACACGCATCTAGCGTGCATAAGTCGTCATACATATTACAATACATTATAATATAAAGCAACATCAGATTTTGTTAATGCTGACTCCTTTCATTCTAGGCTACTGATCTTAAGATGTTATACCTTCGCCAAGCAATGCTTTGAATAAATCGTTTCATCTTATGAAAATATTCGATAAACTAATATCGGATTTCACACAAGACTGGACTAGTTCTTGTGTATTTGGAGTATCTCAAAAATTGAGCATGCCTCTAGTAATAATATTATCTTTCTTATATGTGCATTCATTTGAAAGTTTACGCTAATATTCAGTATATCTTAGTAAATTATCTAGAACTGCAGTGAGGAGTTTATTTCACCACATCGAAATATGCCAGAAATAATCGGTGTTCTGGAAATTTCTGTTGAATTTTCTTCAGTTTTGAAGAAAATGTCCAAAAATATTTGGAAATTGCAGTTGTGTTGCACAACCATATTTTCAATTCGGGAACTGTTGTTGTTAATTGTTAACAAAAATATTACTGTTATTAATTCCACCCATCTGCTTCGTGTCTAGCATTAGAATATTCACGATAAGTCGTAATACCTACGAGCAAGTCAGTTGGCAAAGTTGACCCGATTTAGACTATTATCAATTTGAAGGGCAATATAAATTACGTACTTGAAACCCCTACTGACTTTCCTCCTTCTCACATATTCAATATCGTGAAACATTTTTGCATAGAAAATCTGATCCAAATAATATAAATCAAATGCCGATGGATATAAATCGTCAATCTGAACTTCTTAGTCAGTGGCGCCATTTTTAATTGAGCTTTTACAGATTGTGTATGTCTTGTCGGTAGGAAAGCTCGAGCAATATATGTTTCTAGCAGTAAGTTATGTAAACATCCATTACAAATGATTCAACAAATGACGTGTCAGTGTTTGATACCTACAATTTGAATAGGGATTCCGAAAGGCTTAAATAACCACTGTAAATGTATCTAATTAAGAAAACCTTTGCACTAATTTGAACCGCTTGTTGCAATGGAATTGCTAAACGTTGTGCGTGCTTTATATTTACGTTATTTTAATTTTCTGAATCTAAATTTTATGCGCCAATTGTTCATTTGGAAAAACATTTTGTATATCCATATTTAAATTTACATTAGGCATAAACTGAAATATTCAAATAAAACGACAAATATATCGTCTATACCAGTGTATTAAGAAGTTTAATTCCTAAAAATATTTTCGGCTACGAAGTAGTCATCTTCAAAGGAATTCCTATAAAAAAAGGGATATTGTTGAATTTACTATAATTTTTTTACATTATTGAAATGACAAAAGAAATTAATTTTAAATTACTTACATGTCGTTTGCTATATATTTCAGTACACCTGAATTTTAGGTTGACCAATGTTTAACCATCTGAAGTTGCATCAATTAATATACTAAAGTGACATACAGTTCAATTTACAAGTTAATGCAGATTTAGACTTAATAAGGCCCAAAGCTATTTGCGATATGGGGCCCTTTATAAGTCCAGATTATATATCAGTGCCAATTATGTTTTTCGGATACCTAGAGGGTTAAACTGAAATACAATTAAGAAATATATAGATAGTGAAATAATAAATCTTTAACTTAAAATCATTTTTATTCATAACAAACTTATGTAATCTCTGGTAAAAAGAAACCAAAGTTCTTTTAAAAGGCACAATTTTCAAAGGCTTCTTATCTAATCTCTTAAAACATGTTATAAGGATTAAGGAATTATGTTAAACTAAAATATGTTCTTTCGTGCCTTTGCCACTGATGACATCATCAAATGATAACCTGCGTAGTTTGTCACTTTCTATGCACATGAGACTAAGGGAACATAATTTATCTTGAGTCATTGTTGTTCTAACTTCATTTTTTATCCTCAATTTGCAACCATCATATACCATCGTTAAGTATTACCCTATATAGATCCTGAGGTGCCAGACTATCATGTTCCGCTGAACCATAGACTTGACTATGTCTAACATATTGATAAAATGGCTTGACTTCTCCTATCATTCATGTCCACATCTTCAGGATTTGTTTTCCATAAAGCACTAACTCCTTCAGGAATCTCTTCTTCTGTAGCTTCTAATTTTGATAAGAATGAAAACTTTTTTGCAGCATCATTGTATACTGAGGCCTTCTGTACCAGGCTTGACTCTAACGCATCCATCACAGGTATAAATGTTTTGATTCTAAACTTGCCTCTTGGCTCAAGGTTCTCTAAAGCATCATCTTCATCATCATTGATATGCCTTCTTCTATATCTGCTTTTCTTGTAATTAACATCAGGCAATTTTTCCTTTGCTTTTTATTCAAAATGATCGAACATATCCCTGGAACCTTTAACAAAATCCGTAATCAAAGCTACAATTTCTTACATACATTTAGACTAATATGGGGGTCTTGCAGTGATTGATTAGTCTTGTGAAATACATCCAGCAAGTAACTCCACAAATATAACATTACAATAAATTCAAACTCCTCCATTTTATTCAAAATGTATATGGCTTGATTTCTTGTTTCAGCTTTCTCTGTAGTATCAACATGCAGCTGATGCAATGCAGAAATTATTCAATCATAACTATCAAGTATTGCACTAGGACCATTGAATGTGCTTCTCATCTAGTCTTTGACAAAGACTTTGGAACTTTTGAATCATCTTTGAAGAATGTCAATAGTACTGGCCATCTATGTGTAGATGAAGAAAAGAAATTATATATTTCTTAAACAATTCCAAAAAAATTTACTGCATCTAACCAACAGTCAACTGCTGCTCTACCAACAAGGTTCCGGGAATGACCAGCACATGGAATATACCTAGCATACTTGTTAATCTTCAATATTATTTCTTGCATATACTTGTATTTGCCAAACATATTGGCAGCATTATCATATGACTCGCCACTCATTTGTAAGGTAGTTGTGTACCATCTTAGCCATACTTTCCCCTGTGTGGCTACCCATCTCTAGGAAAGTTAGAAAACATAACAGTGAGTTGATCAATATGGGACCGGTTTGGAGTGGAATCTACAGATATAAAGCAATCAAATAAACTGAAGTACCCTGCAGTTCTTAAATCATCCAAGATTGAGTCTCTTACTTTATGTGCCATAATTTGGATAAATCCATCACATATTGTTTTAGAAAGATAAGATGTGACACCTGATCCTTTATTCCCAAATTGTTTTTTATGGCTTGCTAGATAAGGGTCAAATTTTGCTATAAATTCCAGTAATCCAAGGAAATTGCCATTGTGAGGAGAACCAAATGTTTCCTTATCTCCTCTGAAAGGTAAACCACGCTCTGCCATGGTAATTATGACTGCCACAACTCGTTCAAGAACATTTTTCCAGTACTGCCGTTTATTATTTATCTGTTCTGCTACTTAGCATTCAATTGTTGAGCCTTCTTGTAAGATTTGTTACCGAAACTTGAGCTTTTACAGTCTACAGAGTTTTGATGACTTTCTTTGAACTAAATAGGTGTTGCGCCAATCACAAAATCCATCGGATGATAATGGTGTAGAAGTATTTGAAAAGAGTTTACACACCAAATAGTATACACGACCAGTTGCTGGCGAATATACTAACCATTCTCTGCAATATTTTTCACCATTAGCCTGGTTGGGATAGAACAAGCTTTTTGAGCAGTATCTGACTTGGTTTGCAAAATGCGTCTTTGAAGTTAGAATTTGAGTGCTGACATTCTGACGGACCTTTTTCTACCCAGTATAAAATCTCATCTTTACTCAAATCACCCCATAGCCTAACATAATTCTGTTTGTTTTTTGATGCTGAATCTTCTGTGCTTGTCTGGTTTATAAATCTTAATATTTGTTGCTTCATTCGTTGAAGTAGATTCTTTACAACTAGATGTACTTGTATCAGATTCTGTATCAGGAATAGGATGAATATCCCATGACTGACTCAATGTGGTAGAAGCTTATGGTTCATTAGGCCCATTACCTATCTTTGTTAAGACACTTTCTACTTTTGTTAACTTGCTAAGCTCTTCTTCAGCTCTCTGCTTCTTTGTCCTCTTTTGAGCTCCACTTTTATAACTTCTGGTTGACATCTTGCAAACTGTGGGCAGAATATTTCATTTAACTATAAAATATAGTAAAAAATTAAATGCTTTATAAATGCTAAAAAATTAAATGCTTTCCAAAATAATATCAACAATCAAATTATTAATTGAAACACATTGTAAATACTAAATAAAAGGTCAGAAATATTGTATCGTCTGTCGACTCACTCGAACTACAAAAGGTCAACGCATGCTCGAGTGTGGCGGAGCAACACAGTGAAATCCCCGTGTTTATAGTAAAAGAAATTATATACTTTACAAGTTCCATTTCTATTAAAAAATAATAATGAAATAATTTTAAAAATTACCGGCATTTGCTGTCGAAATTTATCAGTAATTTCGGTTGTCATAATTACCGGTAATACCGGTTATCGGTAATGAAAACCGTAGGCACAATAGCGCTTTCTTCTTCAAAAAGACGCGCTAAAAAATTAGGTGAAGAGAATGGGACGTTCCAGATGTGCGGCATTCGGACAAATAATGCTGCAGTATATTTAAGTATATAAGACAATTGCTCACTCGGACAATTTTTTGGGGGGACTCCAAGAAAGTGGGGGTCCCCTAAGCTATATATAGCTTGCGTAGCTTATACGTAAATCCTGCACTGCATGTAACAAGTATAAATTAAAGTTGACATATAGTAATGGTATATATGGATTCATAACTACAATTTATCATGCCTCAATACCTTATTTGAACTTTTTCAAATTGACTAACCTTCTCAATTTATAGATTTTTATCAAAAATATCTAAGCAAAAGCCCTTATCTGCTTCACAGTGTTTCTAAGAGTGGTTAAATCTGTGGTGGATAGTTTGTTAAAAGTTTATAACCTAAACTTTATTTGAATTGAAATATCTAGCAAACGGCATGTAAGAATTTAAAATTTATTTCTTGTCATTTAAATATCGAAATTTTTTTTGATATTAAATTAAATAGTAATTTTTGTAGCAGTTCCTCTGAAGATGACTAATGTATAGCCAAATATATTGACCATTTGGGAGAAAAAATTATAAAAATCTAACGCAACTGTGGCAGTTTGGAAGAATGTTAGAATAAATGATTGAATCGAAATTAAACAAGAAGTTAAACTTGAATAATTAATTAATACATTTAACTTTAAATTTGGGCTGGTTTAAGATAGCAATATGCCCTTAATTATTTGAATATTTTATGTAATAAAAAGTAATTAAATTTATTTAGAGCACTGCATAATCTATTTAGATATACTGCGGTAAAACGTGGAGATTAAAATTAGGTAAAAAAATAAGATCCGTGGTACTTAATAATAACACTAAACTTAACTTGTTTATTTCCTTAAATCTAGTAACATATATACAGAATGAAAATAGAAAAATAAAACAAATGTGTGAAAAGTTTAAACAATAAAGCTCACGTAGTAATAAAAATTTAGAAAATTTTTAATTTCAAACCTTTTAAAAGAAAATTTTGCATAATAAATAGTTCATTGAAATGCAAATAATTATGCTACTAAATCATGTCTAGATGTTTTGTCAATTAATAAAAACCATAATTCAACTACATGTGAGCATTTGAAAATAATATGTTCTATTTTAATGAAATGTCTATCGGTTTGGCTATTTCTTCCTAAGTCATCGATTGAAATTGATACACATAAATATAACTAAACCATAATAATTACTTTTCTTTTGTTTATCTTTTCGATTTGTAATACAATGTCATGAATTTGACTTCTAATTTCAAACTCATTTACCTACATTTAAAAAATAATATATTTTAATAAAATCGAAAAATTTTTTAAAGTTATAAAAATTTTTCAGGAATTTTCCACTGTTTGTCCTTGGATGAACAATTTTCTTACCCACGAAATTAACGATATATACAAATACAAACTGAAATCACTTAATGACTAAACAGAACTACTGTCCGGCAAATATCTTTGGATGTGCAGTGGCAATCTTCTTGCATTTCTGAGCGACGTTCTGGTTAGTGGTACAGCCGAAACAGTGGGATGAGGGGAGGAGGGTTGCATTTAAAATTTCTGCTAAATTCAGACTAAGATGGACCATGCAATTCAGGTTGCTTAAAAATTCAGGTTTTCCTTTCATCGCGCATAAGTCAGAAATATCATGTCTCATGCTCTCCAGTACTTTGGAGAACAAGTTAAATTCCTTATTAAATAAATCTAATTATTACCATTGCTACATAAATTAATTATTTTAATAATATAATCTCATTTATTAAATGTAAATAAATAGAAGTAAGATTGATATTATTATTAGAACCATAAAAAATTTTTCTTTATAATTTAAATGTTGTTTGCAAAAATGTTTATATATATAAATTAAATAATATTTTCTATCAGTTATATCTTCACTCCAAAGAAAAATATTTTATGAACCTCATAAAGTATATTGTATCCAAATATTTTTTTAATACGATGAATAGATTATGTTGGATCAGTTCAGTTTGTGAATCATTTCCCAATATTTTTCCCAGGTGAAGAACTTAGATGAAAATCCTTTTGGCTAATCACCTTATCTTAAAGAAATTGCGATCAAAGCTGAATATTTTAATTTAACGGAAGTTTCTGTACCTTTGAAATATGTATTATTGAAAAGAGATGTTTGAATAAACTGTTATAAATGACACCTCCTCTAAGTTACAGTTATTCTTAAATATTTTGGAGATGTAGCAAAAACTTACGTTTCAAGTGTAGATGTGAACAACGTCGCGTTCTATAACAAATTTAAGATGAATAAAATACATCAGATTTTATATTGATTCTATAATCAGATTTTGCTATTCATTAGTTTCCACCATGGTAGTGTACTTCGAAAATAAAATATAATAAAGCAAAAGCTGCTATGACACATTTATTATAAGCACTTGGCTTTCACTTTATTATATTTTACTTTTTTAAATACACGACCATGGTGGAGACTTACAGTTATCAATGATTATATTCTCAATTATCATCTAACTAAATTGAAAAAGTTTCACTTTGTTCTTGCATATGACTAACGGTAGAATATCAGAAATTCACGTTTTTAAAAGCCGATGATAGTAAACTCTAAATGTTTGATACACTGCAAACATAAAATACATGATTTTCCGTTTCCAGCGATAGAGTTGAAATTGTACGAGATATAACTGACGAGACCATAGTAATGGCGAAACGAGACGCTTCGTATTATGTTATTAATTATTTCAACTGGAAAATATTAAATTACATTTTATTATTATTCCACACTGTAAAACTTTCTTCATATGAATGAAAACGATTTTCACGACACGACACCCCGCGATATTTTATGCACTAACTTTTCTTAAGTAGCAGCTTTAATTTTAAAATTAATCTCCGTAAGCGACATTATTCTTTCACTGTTATATGCCTTATATGTCTCGGCTTCTTCTTTTGCAAGCGAAATGCACTGACGCGGAATTAGAAATAACTTGAAACGCCTGTACAGATACATGCTCTTCTCTTTTCCCAATCTATCTAGTTGATAAAACCGTTTAGAAACTTATCCAACATAATCTGCCCAAAGAAAACAGAACTATAAAACAATCAACAATCAAAAAATGGGAACAAGATATATATCGGGGTAATTAACAATAATAATAAAAAATGATTTTACTAATTTAAAAATCGTAAATATAATTTTACTATCTGTGATTAAAAGAACCTATAATCCATTCGTTGAAACAGAGCAGTTGCGCCACAACCGAAAATGACACCAAGTCGTACCATTGGCAATTGAACTGTAAGTTTTTTTGAACTGTTACCCAAAATTTTGAAATTTCACTGCGACTTTATTCAATAATTGTAAACAACTTCTAAAATTTTGAATCAGATAAAATTTCGAAGTCATTGTTTTTTAACAATTAAGTAATTTTGATGATAATAAAATTCAATAGAATTCCAAAAACTCCATTTATGTTTTTAGAAAATTTACTAATTATTTTTTAGTTTACATATTTCGGGACAAAAATACAGAACTGAAGATAACTTTCAACCTCTATATTGATATAAGTTTAGACTTCTTTATAATCTTATTTACAAAATATTCATAATTGGAATGATTTTTAGTTTTTTTATTGTTTATGTTTAAGAAAAATTATTAATTTATATATATTGAAAAAGTAAATCAGACATTTTAAGAAATATCTAAAACATGACCCAACTAAAACTTTAATAAATAACTTAAAAGATTTACTTAAAATAGCTCAAGATTCATTTAAAGAATTAAAATATTTAATACCAAAAAACCCTCAAGTTCCAAAACTATATTGTTTACCAAAAATTCATAAATTACCACCAAATACAGATTTAGCATAGATTTAGCGAAAGTAAATTTAAAAGATTTACCAGCTAGACCAATCATATATTTTTGTTCTTTACTAATTTATAACTATACTAAGTGGTTAAATAATCAATAAAAAATAGTCTAAATGTGAATAATAAATTTTCTATTTTAGATTATAAAGACCAAATGAATGATTTTAAAGATTTTATTTTTCTTGATAATTTCAAAATTTTCTCTTTTGACATTTCTAGTTTATTTCCTTCTATTAATGGATCTGAATTAATTGATTTAGTAAGAGACCTTTTAATAGAGTCAAATATCCCAGATATTGAAGCAGATTTTCTAATAAAATTACTTAAACTGTGCCTCAAACAAGATTTTTTTATTTGTGATAACATCATAACAGAAATTAATGGTTTACCAATGAGTAGTTACTTATCATCTATTTTATCTCAATTTTTTATGACAAATCTAGAAAATAAAATATTTAACTTAGACAATAACTTTATTAAAAATATTGAATTTTATAAGAGATATGTAGATGATATTTTAATTATTAGAATAGAAGGAAATAAACTAGAAATGTCAAAAGAGAAAATTCTTACATTATCAAAAAAATAGAATCTTTAAAATCATTTATTAGTTCTTTGGAATTTAAAATTGAATTCTGATCAATTTGCGGCAATTATTACATTTTGGTCCAATTGATTAAATTTTAACATAATTCAATTTGATGATATTTTTACAAAATATAATCGATCAAATTGTCTTTGAGCTTTTCATTTAACTTTATTAAAATTTCATTTTGTATATCACGAAATTATTTGTATATTTCAAAATTATGTTTCTTTTTAATTTATCGTAATTTAATATTTATGAATCAATTTTTTTTATCAATTTTTGAAATTTTTTATCCACGGGTGCAAATCAAGTAAAAATTTTGATATTTTATTACAAAAACTTTAGCGACCAAAATTTAAAAATTTCAAATAGTGAAATGTTTGTCAACATTTCAAAATTTCAGAAAAATATATGTAAGTAAATAAATTTCAATATGTTACCGATGTGACGAAAAGTTTACAAAATTTTATCAATTTGATCAAAATTACATCACACTGACCAAAATTCTATTGAGTCAGTGTGTATGTTCTTTCATAAAAAAAATTTATTCATTTGTTTATTAATTTATTTTGAGACTTTGGACTTTTCCACTTTTTTCTTTTCAATTTCAATGGATGCACATCAATTAAAAATTTCAAATTTTCTACATTTGAGCAACCTTTTGGTCAACATTTTAAAATGTTGACCAAAAGTTTCAAATTTTTCAAATGTAAATTTTTCAAAAGTTTCAAATGTAAAATAAAGTTTCAAATTTCATCGATTTCATAACAATTTCACACACTATCATTAATTTGACGAACAGTTCAACAAAGTTGTCAAAATACATTGAGCTCTATGCATTAGTTTTCATAAAAACTATTGGTAAAAAAAAATTTGGAATTTTGGTTTTTTTCCAAATTTTGGACCAAAATTTAAAAAATTCTTTGAAATTTTGGTCATAACTCAGTTTCAAAAAAAAATTAAGTAAAATAAATGAATTTCAAAATTTCAACAATTTAACAAATATTTCACAAAATTGCATCAAAATTCAATTACTCCCGTGTCCTCTTATTTTTATTATAATTTCCTTAAACTTAATTAAAATTGCATCAAAAATTGCCAAATTTTGGCTAACAACTCTCCTTCCATCTACTTTCATGAAGTTTTTTAATTTTGACCGATTTTTTCAAACTTTGTTTTATTTTACCAAATGTTTATCAATAATAAAAAATAGATTTAGAAAAGAATTTCAAGAGATTTCGAAATTTTTGATATATGAAATATAAGAATTTTGGTGCATTTGATAGAATTATACAAACTTTCAAAAATAAAATTTGATGTAAAAAGAAATATTGATCAAACTGTCAAAATTGGATCATATATTGTATAAAAAGTATAAAGAGTTGAGTATAAAGGTTTAATAAAAACTATTTTAAGATAAAACGAAAACAAGGCATATCGCACAGTCGCATAGTAAAAAATAACCTCAAATCAAAATATACAATACGTTTGACTGGTATTCCTAAAGCGCTATATGACACTATCGTTCACCACAACAAACTAGGTCGTAAATGTAAAATTTAAATTTCATCAAATACTGTTAAAGGTTGCTTTGTTATCAGCTGACTAGTGAATTACATAAAAAAGACGCAACTGTTCTGTCTCACTGAATAAACTATATATAAAATATTTTTAAGAAACAATATCAAAAAACTACATTTTACTATTAAGATTTTCATTTTGAAAGATAAAAATATAATATTCAACAACATATCAAAAAATACTAATTTATAAATTATAATTCTTGAATTAGTTGAGCAGTCAGAAGATCATAGACAACTTCTTGATGCTCTCACGTACGCTAGTTGTTTTTACTTAATATTATATTGTTTTAATAATTTCAATAACTATTAGCTTAAATGTTTTTTTTTTCAGACAAAAAAAGTGTTTCATTACATAATCCTTTTTGCTGAACAATGTTGGATTAATCGGGCAATAGCATAGATATATGATATATCAAAATAACGTTCAATTAATTACATATACGGTATTATAAATTAAAGATTGTAATAGAAATTTGTACGGAGATTTTAAATCAAAAATGTAATTTTATTTAAAATTTAAATAGAATAAAAATCAATTCTATAAAATTTTGTGAAATATTAAGTACTTATTTTTAAAAAAATGACGCTTAATTAACCTTTATTAGACTATTTCGATTTTTCCGATAACTATAAAATGTTTTGTCTTACACATAAAATTAGCACAATCCAAGTTTATGAAACACTTAAAAAAATATGATAGTTTGCATATAGTAATCAATTAATGTACCTATCTAATTTATTAAGAAAATTCTAGTAAATTGTCAATGTAATTTTACTATCCATAAAGCATGCATGTATAAATTTTCATTCTTAATACAATATTGATACAAAAAGACAAAATAAACTATTTTTTGATAGATGTTTAATAAATAAATAAAAAATATATCTATTATTACGTGTATTGTATTTATTAAATGTTAATGGGCAAATATATGTGTTAAATTATTTTAGTCTTTAATTAAAAATAATAAATTTCTAATAAGTACTGTTCTATTTTCATACTAAAAATATTTGACTAAAAAATAATACAGTACAATTTTTTTTGTTATTTATGTTATTAGGTTATATTAAAAAATTTGTTTTTACCGTGATATGGAGTGAAAAGGATCAGTTTCTAGGTTCAACTCTGCATGATGAACAGTCAGCTTAAGCGACAAACATTCATTTTCTGAGGCTTGCGTTCTATTGTTGATCCCATATTTTAGCTAATTTCTGTTAATGACCATTAAATAATAATTAGTTTTTTCAGGTCTTGGTCCTATTGGTTCATTAGGTGGGTTGAATATGATCAAATGCATAAAATCTATTATTTAACCTAGAAACCTCTATATAGGACCAGTAGGATCACAAATCACAGTTCTTTTATTATGATAGGTTTATGAATAATAAAAATTTGTATAGCTTATATTAAAATAATAATTTTTTATCTTCATAAAACTCATAAAAGTGGTAAAAAATAGGCATCATTCATAAAATACGTAACTCTAAATTTCATGTTTCTGGGGGGGAGGGGGAGGGGGGGGGGTCTTGCCCTTTCGTTACGTTGAGACACATTTTCTGTAACCCCAATAACAAATAAAACATCACAAAAGTTAGACCCCCCTCTTCTCGTAAATGACTAGTTGCGATTAATAATATCATATAAATATATGATAATTTAAAATATTTATTACTTTGATAACAGAAATTTTAATAAAAATATGATAACGATAAACCACTTTTATCTTTATCTTACTATATTTAAAATAGCAAACATAAAACTATCAATCGCAAATAATCAAATAATTTTTTTATTACAAAAGTCCAACGATTTTTTAAATGATTTTTTAAAACACCTTATTTTTTCTTTATGTTTTGGGTGTAAATTTTTTAAATGTTGCAGTTAGAATGGTGAAAGTTTTTTAGAACTGTGATATAGACCACATTCTTTACATGTTCTATCTGCCAGTTTATTGTGGACCGATGGACAGGACCAATCATATGGAATTTGTAGAAAATCTGTGATTTTAGGCTGAAGATTTACAGCAAGTGGAGCAAGTTGATCAATATAAATACCATCATCTGAATTTCTTTGCGATATAATTAATTCGTTTTGAGTTTGTTGCATTTTAATTGGTGGAGGTAAAAATCTCCTAGTGTGACCTACCTATCTGAACGTCTAACAAAACATGATTACATAAAATATATCGAGATATTCCGGCTTATGTTTCTAAAAACCTTCCAGTAATATGGTTGCTACATGTTTAAATATTTATTATATATTGCAAAAATAAAGATTGAATATCTTATTTAATTTTTTTTATTTATTTGTCTAGAGACATGTAATGTAAATCGTGCCAGGAAAATTCATCGCCAACAATTATTCTTATTTACATGAAATATTTAAGCTTTTTATACAAAAATATAAACAATTATTAAAAATTATAATTATGAACTTTACGGTGGAGGTTAATAATAATAAACCTTTATTTGGCATAATAATTCATACATAAAACCATATTGTAATTACATTTAAGTAAAACTAAA